>WHUY01000077.1:0-202993 GCA_015179035.1 Tirmania nivea | reverse complement strand
GGTATTAATACATAGAAGATTATAGAATCTTAATTCATCTCGATGCTTATATTATTCGTGGAGTTGTTATCAGTAATAGATAAATATCCTTATGGATTTAATTAACCTCACTAAAGGTCTTATAACTCTATGAGCATTACTCCAATCATAAAATAGATTGCAGAAATAGAATCAAGGCGATAAATAGGCCTACATATAACTTTGAAATATTAAATTTAGAGAACTTTATATTTCAACCATGTCTTTGGCCTTGGCCTAGAGTGCACTCCCTTATATTATCACCGGACGCACTTTGGTCTAAAGTATGCCCTCGTAGCTTCATTATTTTATTTATTTTTACCGAGTTATTTTTCTAAGTTCAGGGTAACAACTTCAGTTCAAGGTAATGCCAAAATTTCAGGCTAACAGCTAGTATAGCTAGTATATGTGCATATAGTCAGCATATTGATCTAGGTGTAACTATTGAATCATTGATTGGATACTTATGAAACTTAAACCGTAGCTCCTTCAAGAGTCTATGAGCATGCTATAAGGGTTTTAACTATCTATGATAGTTATATACTACTCCAAGGTTCAAACTCATTTCATATACTTATCTTTTATAGATAAGTACTAGAAAAGCTTACACCACACTGCTATAAGTATACCTAGAGTCCATATGTATATCTAGGGTCATTCTATAGGAGCTCAAGTACCTATGGTAGGGCTAAATGTCACCCTGTAATAACTATCAATACTAGAAGTATACTAGTATTGATATTATAAGTATACTACTATTATAAATCTTTCTGTGCCTATAAAAGATCTTATTATAGATACTGTCATGGATACTGTTATGGATACTATCATAAATAGTATTACAACTACTATAACTATCATATTATGAACCTTATTATTATATTGGTAATCTATGCACTTACTAGTATAAAAGTATACTATATTAGACTTGATCTTCTAGAATATTATATCCTATAATAGTTATGCTAGTACTAATATAACTCTTATCAATCTTCTTGTATTTCATCTCTATTCTAAACTAATTAGGCTACCGACCACATTTTGGAAGTCTTAACTAGGTATTTGCTTAACTCGAGAATCTACTAAAATAGTCTAGTAGAATAACCTTACTTCTCTTAAACTTTATAACCTATAAAAGTCATACTAGTACTGGTATAACTCTCAAATATGAAATTTATCTTCTTATACTACCTGTCATGAGGTAATATCCAGCCTTACTATAGGTACTTGAGCTCTCATAGAACGACTCTAGATATCTATATGGACTTTAGGTATATTTATAGTAGTATAATGCAAGTATTTGTAATACTTATTTATAAGAGCTAAGTATATAAAATGGGTATGAACTTCAAAGTAGCATAGAACTATCATAGATAGTAAAGACCCTTATGGTACGCCCATAAACCCTTGAGGGAGCTACGGTTTAAGTTTCATAAGTATCTGATTAATAGTTTAATAGTTATACCTAGATTAATATACTAACTATATGTATATATACTAGCTATACTAGCTATTACACTAAAGTTTTGGCATTATCTGGAACTGAAGTTATTATCTTAAACTTTAGGAAAACAACTCATTAAAAATAAATAAAATAATAAAGCCACAAGACTATACTTTAGACCAAAGTGTATCTGATGATATTATAAGAGAGTGCGCCTTTAGCTAAAGCCAAAGATATGATTAAAATATAAAGTTCTCCAAATTTAATATTTCAAAGTTGTATCTAGACCTATTCTTCACCCTAATTCTATTTTCGTAATCCACTTTATGATTGGGGTAATATCCGTGGAGTTACAAGACCTTTAGTAAGGTTAATTAAATCTATAAGGAAGTTGATCTATTAATGATAACAACTTTATGAATAATATAGATATTGAGATGAATTAAAATTCTATAATCTTCTATTTATTGATGCCTATCTAATAATAATCTATTTATAACCTACAAGTCTTTATTAATAGAGTTATGAGTAGTTGAAAATTATTTTTAATTGATACTAGATATTATTAAAAAAATACTACTACAAGCTCAAATAAGATGATTCTATGATACTATCAAGTATTTATTCGATAGTATTGGGGATTGGTGTTATATTAGAAGTAGCAATTAATTATTTTAACTAAGTATTCTTTAATAGAATAAATTAGCTTAAGTGAAGTATATGAAATATATAGGTATGGGAATCTTCTCTATATTTAGGCTAGTAACCTATGATAATAAGTACAGATTATGACTGTATTAATAAACGTGTAGATAGTATAACAATTAGAAAGAAATTCCAAAGAGTAATGGGTAGGTGTGTATCCCCCAAAATATTTTATTAAAGAATATCTACTATTACTATACATTATAAATAGTGAGAGTAATTCTTGGTTGAATCTAATTCTACTATTAAGAGTATTCGAAAGTAAGAGCACTCCGAGTATATAAAGCCTACAAAGTTCTAAGTCTAGTTTTCTTTATTCCTAACTGACGAAAAGATTTATTTTATGTTTTGAAATAAGATCTATTATAAAGAATTAAAGTAGATTGAACTTTCTATTATAGAATATTATTCTATGTTGTAGAATAAGTATCATTGTAGTAGTAGAAGTACGGCTGTCCTATTTTCTAGTTGCAAGAGTACTATAAGGGTTAGTAGGCTCCTCATGACATTACCTTGTAGACAAGTAATTCTCATCTTATATATTACTAGTATATTTGAATAAACTATATCTAACTTCTATATATGAAGAGAGCCTCACTAACTTTACCAATCCCTTACACTCATAGATATTATACTCTATGCTATCATATAACCTTCATACAACCTTTTACAATTAGTGATCGATATAGAAAATAAATTTCAAGACATACTCATAGAAGATATTCTATCTCATAAAATAGAATCTTCTAGGTAGCAGCCCTAATACTGTCTAGATGAACTAACATTATATCTATAAAGGTTTTTACCAGGTTTGTTATATCAATAGAAATGAACCTAATAATCAACTCATCGAACAAGTAGCAATACTTCCTTAAAATAACTATAATGACTACTACTATACCCTACAAGAGCTATAAATTCTACTATTAGTCAAGAATAATATAACCAATTAGTGGCTCATATTATTCAAAATGGAGCTACTAAGTTCAATCATTAACAAGCTAAACTAGCAGACCTTACTAGAGGTCTACAAGCTTAGGTATACCTCTTAGTCGAGTTATAGGAGGCTCATAAGTGTAATAAGAGATGTTATTTCTTATTATTTTATTATCTTATATTTTCTATATCTATTATTATTCCATAACTGCCAAATCTGGTAGTTAGTTATTCAACAGAACTTGCTATCTTGGGTACACCCTTCAGGATGTAGTACAGCCCCGATATAGCTCCATTCCTATAACTCATATATTTCCTATGACTCATATATTTTCTATGACTCATGTAATTCCGATAACTTATATATTTCCTATTATTTATATAGCACTGCCCAATAGCAAGTTATTACAGGGGCCCTATTAACCCTTATAGCGCTCTTGCAACTAGAAAATAGGACGGCCGTACTTCTATTGCCGCAATGATACTTATTCCGAAATATAGAATAATATCCTATAGCAGAAAGTTCAATCCACTTTAGTCCTTTCTGACAGATCTTATTTCGCAACATAAAATAAATATTTCGTCAGTTGGGAATAAAGTAAACTAGACTTAGAACTTTGTAGGCTTCGTGTACTTGAGGTGCTCTTGCTTTTGAATACTCTTGATGGTAGAATTAGATTCAACCGAGAACTACTCTTACTATTTATAATGTGCGGTAATAGTAGATATTTCTTAATAAAATATTTTGCGAGATGCGCACCTATCTATCACTTCTTTGGAATTTCTTTCTAACTGTTATGCCATCCATACCTTTATTAACACAGTCCTAATCTGTACTCATTGTCGCAGGTTACTAGCCTAAATGTAGAGAAGATTCCTATACCTATATGTTTCATATACTTCACTTAAGCTAACTTATTCTATTAAAGAATACTTAGCTGAGATAACTAATTTCTACTTTCGATATAATGCCAATCCTCAATACTATCGAATAAATACCTGACAGTATCATAGAGTCATCGTATTTGAGCTTACAGTAGTATTTTCTTAATAGCGTCTAGTATCTATTGAAAATAATTATCAACTGCTCATAACTCTATTAATAGATTCTCGTTGGTTACAAATAGATTATCATTAGATAGGCGTTAATGTATGGAAGATCATAGAATCTTAATTTATCTCGATACCCATATTATTCACAAAGTTGTTATCAGTAATAGATAAACTTCCTCGTGGATTTAATTTAACCTTACTAAAGATCTTATAAGTCTATAAGTATTACTCTGATTATAAAATAGATTGCGGAAATGGAATCAGGGCACCGAATAGGCCTAAATACAACTTTGAAATATAAAATTCGGAGAATTTTATATTTCAAGCGTATCTTTAGCCTTGGCCCAGAATATACTTCCTTATAATATTACCAGACGTACTTTGGTGTAAAGTACGCTCTCATAGCTTCATTATTTTATTTATTTTTACTAAGTTATTTTCCTAAAGTTCAGGGAAATAACTTCAGTTCAGGATAATGCCAAGACTTTAGGGTAACAGCTAGTATAGCTAGTATATATGTATATAGTTAGCGTATTGATCTAGGTATAACCATTGAACCATTAATCGGATACTTATGAAACTTAAACTGTAGCTCCCTTAAGGGTCCATAGGTGTGCCATAAGGGTCTTAACTATCTATGATAGTCATATACTACTCCGAGGTTCAAACCCGTTTCATATACTTATCTCTTATAGATAAGTATTAGAAAAGCTTACACCACACTGCTATGAGTATACCTAGAGTCCTTATGGATATCTAGAGTCGTTCTACAGGAGCTCAAGTACCTATGGTAGGGCTGAATATCACCCTGTAATAGTACCTCCCCCCTTAAGGTTCTTGTTTACAAGAACCTAATTGATCATGCAAATAGGATCAGTATTGCTACTAACGACTATGGATGGGGCTTGAGAACCAGTCCTTTTATACAATAACCGAAACACAGTTACGTACGTCTTATTGTACCCCTGGGACAAAAAATGGCATAAGAAATATAGGTAGGAAATAAAAAATGCATGAAAGATAATTCCAAAAACCTAAAACCTAAATAAAAAAAAATGAAAAATCCTCATAAAATAACATTAGGGTCTCGTAGCTTATGAGGGTTATCCAGATGGAATTTCTAAATGATTTCAGATCCTCCATCCTTTAAGTTCTCATATGGTTCCCATGTGTCATTATCAAGACCATAACCCTTCCAGAAAACTAAGTATATCACTCTTCCTTTCTAAAGCTCACTCGTCCTAACCTTCTCTATTTGGTACTCCAATTCTTCAAGATCGATAGGAGAGTGTGTTGGCGAACGTCTGCCGGCAATAGTGTTAAGGTAGTAGGGTTTCAACAGACTGATGTGGAAGACAGAGTAGGTTTTGCCTGTACTTGAAGAAAGTTCTAACTCATAAATGTAAGTACTGATGAGTCATTTGATTCTGAACTTTCCTTGAAGCTTGTAGTCAAGCTTCTTGGTCGGACGCCTAGTCTTAATGTTTTTAGCATTAATCATAACCTAGTCTCCTACCTTAAATGTCGGTTCCTTCTCTGCTACCTTGAAATTGTAGTATTTTGATATATGGGCCTGTGCTACCTTTATATTCTCCCGCATTGCCTCTTTTATTGCGTCTACAGTTTCGACCGTCTTAGCTGCCTTAGGGTTGTTAGATTTAGTTGAGGCCTCAGTTGGGTTCTGGAAGTTGTTCTTGGGATATTGGCCATATGCTCTGTAGAAAAGAGTGCATTTAGTGCTAGAGTGGATAGTGTTATTGTAATAGAACTCGGTAAACAGAAGTAACTCAACCCAGTTATCCTGATCCCAATAGCAATACGTCTGTAGATAATACTTTAGGATCTAGTTGACTTGTTCAGTTTGACTATTCGTCTGAGGGTAATATGCCAAGGACTTGTCCAACTCAACTCCTAGCAACTGCATGACTTCCATCTAGAATGAACTTGTAAATACCAAGTCCTTATCTGAAACAACCCTCTTTGGTAACCCATATAGTCTCCACACTTCCTTGACAAATATCTCAGCTAACTCTTTAGCCTTCTAATTCTTCAAAGAAATGAAATATGCCATCTTAGTAAACCTATCGACAATAACCCAAATTTGATTATCCCCTTTGACTGAGGGTAAATCAGTAATGAAATCCATTGAAATATGTTCCCATGGCCTATAGGGAATTGGAAGAGGTATGAGCTTGCTATATTTCTTGTGTCATGCTATCTTATTGTACTGGTACATGTCACATGTACGGATGTAGTCATGTACCCAATCTTCCATATTTAGCTAGTAGTAATTTCGTTTCATTAGTTCGAGGGTCTTGTCATGTCCAAAGTATCCTATAACTTTAGCATCATAGCTCTGAAATACCACCTTTAGCTTAAGTGAGTTGTTGTCAGGAATATACAAATGTCTTTTATAGGTCATTATGTCATCTTCCAAACCATAGTGCTCAAGACTAGGATACTCCTTACCAAACTTTAATGCGTTCTGAATCCCTAACCATTTCTCATCTATGAGGCTAGCCTCTAGGATTTCCTTCAACCATATTGATTCTTCAGTCTGTAAGGCCTTCACTGCCATAATTCGGTACGTTACTAGTACCTCTTTACCCAAACCTAGTTGGAATTGACTAGGTTTGAATATCCAAATTGTATAGTCCTACTTTTCCCCTCCTTCTTCAAGGTCAGGATCAACCTGATAGGAAAACATATCAGCCTTGCCATTCTTGTCACCTGGGTGGTAGATGATTCTAAAAGTGAACTGGCTTAGTATTTCTACCCAACGAGCCTACCTTCGATTGAGTAACTTCATAGAATTAAAGTACTTAAGGTTCTCATGATCTGTGTTCATAATTATCTCTTCCGGAGTATCCATTAAAAAGTATCTCTATTCCTAAGAGCAGTTAACTATTATAACCATTTCCTTGTCGTAAACATCATAGTTAAGCTCTGTAGGAATAAAATACTTTGAGTAGTAAGCGATAGAGTGCCAACGACTATCTGATTCCTTCTGGGATAGGATACCAGCCTTTGCTAGATCAGACGCATCTGTCTCGATCATTTTTGGTCGTTCGGGGCGATAATGATATAGTATCGGAGTGGTTGTGAACCTATATTTTACTTCATCGAAGGCCTTTTGATACTGCTATGTCCAATTCCAAGAAACTCCATTGTGCATAAGTGTTTGAATTGGGAGAGCCAAACTACTAAATCCTTTAATAAACCGGCGATAGAAATTAGTAAAGCTAATAAACTTCTGTACTTCTTTGACATTCTAAGGGACTTGCCATATGAGAATATTCTTGACTTTCTTCTGACCCATCTGTATCCTTTTAGTGCTGATCTTAAATCCTACGAATTTAATTTCGAGGATATAGAAGATACACTTGTCAATATTGACACAAAGGTTATTCTCTGTTAACTTCTACAGCACCCAATAGACGAGCTCAATATATTCCTCCTTGGTCTGAGTATATATAAGGATATCATCAATATATACAATGATTCCTCAATCGATTTTCTCAGATAGAATGTTGTTAATATATCATTGGAAGACCGACGAAGCATTAGTTAGCCCAAAAGGCATAACTGTATATTCGTACAAGCCATATCTGGTCTTGAATGCTGTCTTCCACTCATCTTTGGCTGCTATTCTTAGCAAGTTAAACTCAAGTTTTAAGTCGAGTTTGGAGAAAACCTGTGAAGTGCTAACTTGTTCCATGAGAGTGGTATGAGTGGCAGAGGATACTTATCTTTTTTTGTAATAGCATTAAGACCTTTATAGTCTACAACTATTCGAAGCTTACCATTAGGTTGTTTGGTGAAAAAAATAGGAGTGCCAGCACTACTTTTGCTTAGTCTAATCTTACCGGTTCGGAGCATCTCATTAAGGTATTCTTTGAAAAGCTCCAGTTCATTGGAGGAGAGAAGGTATAACTTTCTTGACAGAGGACTTTTTCCTTTTTCCAACTCGATTGTCATATCCTGTAGACCATAAGAGAAAAGGGCAGATTGCATTTCCTTTCCAAAGATTTTTGCAAAATCCCTATACTGAGATAGCAATCGATTAGCAGGTTCTTCTAGGTTTTCACTTACAGTTATTTTCATAACTTTGCGAATGTCTCTATTTACGAACTTCTGATAATACTATTCCTTAATCTCAATAAGTCCGATATACTGAGTCTCTATAAGTACTTTATTAAAGTCAGTGAAATTAGTAACCTCCTCAATTTCCAATGCCCTTTTAAGCTCGAGCCTATAAGGAGTGGTGACTCATAGTTTATCACAATTGGTAATGATCCAATCTATCCCCAAAATGAGTGGAAGACCTAGTTCGAGGCATGCAACCTCAGTTACTAGGTCAAGGGTTTTGTTTCGCCCTAATCTTATATTAGGAACTTCTATCTGTAGGTTCTAGACCTGCACTGTACCAGACCTCTTGAGAATTGAACCGTCAGCGCTCTCTAATCTCTGTCTTTTCTCCCTATTAACCTAAGGCAATATCATCTATTCAACGAAATCAGAATCGAAAATCGTGGCTTCCATGCCAATGTCAACTAAAGCATTAATAGAAAGTTCCTTTGTTATTCCTCCATATATCTAAAATAACTTAATAGAGATAAGAAACTTCAGTCTATCAGGCTTCAACACCTTTACACCCAATTTTCCTACCAAAGAGAGATCCTTAATTCTATTCAATGAAATATCCAGCACTACTACCTTTTATGGTCTTTTTTGGAGTTTGCCGACAAGAGGAGCCACCTCATCATTAGCTTTTCTTTTTATCCCTTTTTTTATATTTTATAAAGAAAGGAAAGCAAAAGAAGACAAATTATGAGAAACAGAACTAATGAAAGTGGAGTCGATATCTATGGGTTTCCTAACATGTTCCTCTTTCCAACTAACAATAGAGATGCCTTTTTTCTGAATACAAATAGAAAACCAATCCTATGAGCCTATCTGATTTGATGTACTAGATAGCCCGCATCCCTAATAGTCCGAATTTTCCCAATAGTCTAATTTGTTATTACTGATGATCTTACCAAAAGATATCTCTAGTAGCTCTACCACTACTGCTACTGTCGCTACCTTTTTTACTTCCTCCTTGGCTTTACCCTTTTCCTTAGACTCTACTGATACTTTCCATCCAACTGTACAGTTACCTATTATGTGGGTTTTATCTCTACACTTGATATACTATATGTCCTTTTTCCGAGCCTGCCATATAGTATAGGTTACCGTATCTTGGCCAGGTTCTTTTTCCTTCTTAGAGGAAGTATTGAACTTGGCTTTGGATTTGGCATCAGGTTTAGTTTTCGCCTTCTGCTTCGGCTTAGAGATTCGGTCCTTGAGATTCTCGGACTTCTTCTCCATAGTCTTAGAACTGGGAGGTGCCTTCTTTTTTACACCTGCAGCTTGTTCTTTTTGACAGAACTAGCTTTATGCATGTGTCTCCCTTACCTTCTCATACTCTACCTAAGACCCAGTATTAGCAATTGCCTGGAAGTACATTTCTGTGCTAGCTAGTACTTTATTCAGGATATTTTTGTTAGTGCTGACTCGGACTATATGGGCTCTAGTCTCAGGTTGAATGGCCACGATCAAGTACTTCTAGAGCTATTCTCATGGTAGTTTTGCTACCAATTGATGAACTCTGACCCTAGCAATGAAATCCTTCATTGCCTTACCTTTTTTCTAGTACTCTTTTTGAAGGGAGACCTTTGTGTCTCACTGCTCATGCTGGTTTTGATGGGCATTAATGAATTCTCATTTGAAAATATTAAATGTATCCTATTCAACCCATCCGAAGTTAGCATCTGGTGTTTGCTTATGTTGATTAGTATAATACCAAGTGCTGGCTCTTCCTGTAAGTAGATCCGCTACAAATAGGATTTTTTCGCTATGAGTAAAGTATGTTAGCGGCATATATTTAAAGGTGTGATCTACCTTCATAAGGAATTCCTTGAGTTTACTTGAAGTTCCATTGAACTTCAGAGGTAGTGGGAAGTTTCGAGATTCTTTCTTCTCAGAAATAACCTTGGTCTTCTTAGCTAGAGGAAGAGGAGATGGTAGTGGTGGAGGTGGTAGTAGTGGAGGTACGAGACCACTTACTAGACCAGTGCGAATATTGTGGATAAAACTATCTATACCATCTGATTGAATATGCTTTATGGTGGATTAGTTGATCGAAAGCTCTTGTAGGTCCTTGAGCTTCCTCTTGTGAGTTTAAATCAGATGGGAGAGAGCCTCAACTGATTCTCTGTTTATCTTACAGCTCTAGATATGATCATTCTGTTCCTGTTTAATCGCCTTTTGTATCCAGTTGCTTACCTTACCTACGTCGGCTTTACTCGTATCAAATTTAGTTTTAGCTACATCAATGATCGCTCTTATATCCTGAGTAAGTTTGTCGGTTAGTGATTTCTACTGTTTCTTTAACACCTCACTAATAGATAAAGTTAGACATTTAACTGCATCTTTTTGTCCAGCGGTTTGGCCTTTAAGAGCTGCCACCTTTTTAGTTACTTACTATCATAATAACTTTAAATTCTCATAAGTAGCCTTGGCTCTTTTAAAGACCTCTTGATAGGCCTCTTAAGCTACCTTATGGGCTTCCTGAGCTTTGACTAGGAGAGTTGCCTGTGCCTGAAGATCTCTAGTAAGGTCTGAGATTTCAACTCGATAGCATTCAAACTCAGTAGCTCTGTCTCAAATAATACGA
Source organism: Tirmania nivea (assembly GCA_015179035.1). Classification (NCBI taxonomy): domain Eukaryota; kingdom Fungi; phylum Ascomycota; class Pezizomycetes; order Pezizales; family Pezizaceae; genus Tirmania; species Tirmania nivea. The sequence continues at coordinate 192,119 of WHUY01000077.1, read as the reverse complement.
GCTAGTAGCTGATCGTATTGTTCTTGACTTATTGTAGGAGGTGTGGCTCTGGTAGGGCGTGGTGGTAGGCATATTGGGCGTTGAGAAGAGGTATTGCTACCTGCTCACTATACTAGATATTGAGTTGGTAGGTCTATTCGACGTAATAGACTCAGTAGAAACCCTTGCGAGTATGATGTCAATTCATCGGAAGAATAAAACTGTTGCCTAGAAGATCTCATTCCTCATGAGAGGATGTCTTCCATTGGCATATCATCTTCCGTATCTGTGCCAGATTACAGAAGGTTATGTGGACATTGTGTGATAGGACGAGTTGTAATATCTAGCAATATTATAGATCGGTAGGGCTGGCTAGGCCCTCTTGGTATTTGGGAGTTAGATATATTAATTCGAGTATGCTGGTAATAAATAAGACAAGAATGACTTGTCTATAAAGTAATATCATAGGGGCCCTATTAACCCTTATAGTACTCTTGCGACTAGAAAATAGGACGACCATACTTCTAATACCATAACGATACTTATTCCGAAATACAGAATAATATCCTATAGTAGAAAGTTTAATCTACTTTAGTCCTTTCCAACAGATCTTATTTCGCAACACAAAATAAATCTTTCATCTTTTGGGAATAAAGTAAACTAGATTTAGAACTTTGTAGACTTCGTGTACTCAAAGTGCTTTTGCTTTCGAATACTCTTGATGGTAGAATTAAATTTAACTGAAAACTACTCTTACTATTTATAATGTGTAGTGATAGTAGATATTTCTTGATAAAATATTTTGAGGGATGCGCACCTATCTGTCACTTCTTCAGAATTTCTTTCTAAGTATTATACTATCCATACCTTTATTAATGCAGTCATAATCTGCGCTCATTGTCATAGGTTACTAGCCTGAGCGTAGAGAAGATTCCCATACCTACATGTTTCATATACTTTACTTAAGCCGACTTATTTTATTAAAGAATACTTAGCCGAGATAACTAATTTCTACTTCCAATATAACGCCAATCCTCGATACTATTGAATAAATACCCGACAGTATCATAAAGTCATCATATTTGAGCTTACGGTAGTATTTTTTTAATAGGGTCTAGTGTCCATTAAAAATAATTTTCAACTACTCATAACTCTATTAATAGACACTCATGGGTCACAAATAGATTATTATTGGATAGGCGTTAATGTGTGGAAGATCATAGAATCTTAATTCATCTTAATGCCTATATTATTCATGGAGTTATTATTAGTAATACATAAACTTCCTTATGGATTTAATTTAACCTTACTAAAGGTCTTATAAGTCCACGAGTGTTACTTCAACCATAAAATGGATTGCAGAAATGGAATCAGGGCGCTAAATAGGCCTAGATACAACTTTGAAATATAAAATTTGGAGAACTTTATATTTCAAGCGTATCTTTGGCCTTAGTTTAAGGCACACTCCCTTATAATGTCACCGGACGCACTTTGGTGTAAAGTATACCTTCGTGGCTTCATTATTTTATTTATTTTTACCGAGTTATTTTCCTAAAGTTTAGGGTAATAACTTTAGTTCACGATAACGCCAAGACTTTAGGGTAATAGCTGGTATAGCTAGTATATATACATATAGTCAGTGTATTGATCTAGGTGTAACTATTGAACTATTGATTGGATACTTATGAAACTTAAACCGTAGCTCTCTCAAGGGTTTATTGGCATGCTATAAGGGTTTTAACTATCAATGATAATCACATACCACTCTGAGGTTCAAACCCGTTTTATATACTGATCTCTGATAGATAAGTATTAGAAAAGCTTGCACTACACTACTATAATTGTACCTAGAGTCCTTATGGATATCTAAGGTCATTCTATAGGAGCTCAAGTACCTATAGTAGGGTTAGATGTTACCCCATAATATAAGTACTGTATTCTATATATTCTAAACTATCAGATACATTATTGAACAAGTATAAAAAGAGTATAAATTCCCTGCTGGAATCTCTTTCTCAAACTACTCAGACAGACAACAACTGACTACAGATTAGCTAGTTAGTAAATAATCTAATAGAAGATTATACCTGTTAATTAACATTCCTAACAGAACTCTCCACCTTACAACAATTACTCTTCTGAAGCAATACCTCAGCAGAACTGGTATATACATATATCTATTTTAAATAGATATAGATTATATAAATAGTACCGAATGACTACTATCTAGTATCATTTATTATATTTTTTTTAATATCTAAAGTTAATCTCTACTACTTATAATCCTTCATCTTAAGGCCTGATCAACCTTGACAATACTCTTCTACACTTTTTAATATCACTTATCTCAAATATAATAATGACATCATAAATTCAGCTAGCTATAACAACAACTTATAAGACATTAGATTCTCAACTGTAGTATAAGTACAAGACTTAGAAGCAAGCTAAGCAGAGTTCTAACGAGCAGTAGTTCCCCATATAAAAGTATCCCACCTCCATTCTAGATACTTTTCTCAGTACTCTTGACAAATCTACTTACACTCCTAGCAATCCAAAATACTATACTAGAAATGAAAAATATGGTATATAAATGAAAAACTGGCACTATAGGTCCTAGGAATAATCAGCATAACAAGGAAACGATCTTCATCCCATAGCTTACGAATTGCTTTCTCTATACTAGACAACATCTTAATGAAAGTCTCAATATCTTCAACATCTACTTCAATATTATAATTAGAAAAAGAAATACTATTGCCAGATAAGTTCGAAGTAGGAGACAAATCAGGTCTGTAAAAAGTATTTGGACTCTGCCAAGCTACCATACTATCATTACTATTAACTGAGCTAATATTATCCTCCATCGAGCAGATATCTAACAAATCTTCTTTAACAATACTGCCAGAATAATAAGGTGCTAAAGCAGAAAAGTAGCTTAAAGATCGAATCTATTGATCTAAACTAATAGGTTGTGAAGTAATAATCACCATTGAAGTGAACCTAAAATAAGAATCAGCATTGGACAGAATGGCATCTATAGCTGGAAAACAGACTAAGAAGTTAAGACGTTTGAATATGCTGCCAGAAGAAATTCAAGAGTTAGTCAAACGTACAGTGAAGAAAGCCTGAATTATAGATCCTTAATATTTAAGAGTAAGAGATATTGAAGGAGATAACAGAATAATTATAGAAAGTAGTTCCTTTACTCAAGATTTACCCTATAAGGCTACTTTTTATCTCATTCTCCCATAAACATCAAAGGCATTTTGGGATGAATATAAAGAAAAGATAATTGAAATCCTAAAATATGCACAGATTTTAGGAATAACACAAAGATATTATCCAGTGGATACTACACTTCTAATGGAAGTGGCTACAAAACATTATCTATGGCTCAGTACATATCCATTCTTAGATCAAGAATTGGAAATAAATGCCTATCTCACAAAAGAACTAAAAAAACCTATACTCATAATCTTAAAGGAAAAAAAATAGCTTATAGAAGAATGGGATGATATAATGGCTTTCATATTATATAGTACTCACCTGAGTAAAATTAAAACCTCTTTAGAAGACTAGTTTAAACCCATACCAAGTATGTCTGGAATGTTAACTCACACTCCAATAAAGGATAAAGGTAAAGGTAAAGAGTCTATTCAGAAGAATACTGTATTAGTACAAGAAACAGAAAGCTCCAGCTCTCCTCCACCTCCCCCAGATAAAATACAGGAACCAGATGATAATGAAGAAGATAAAGATAATAATAGTAATAGCAGAGGAAATAAAAATATTGGTCAACAACAATAATAATAGTTTGGAGTACAAGGTGGACCAGACGATAATAATCTAAGCGATAGCTCTGATTCAGATGATAGTATCTCATTAGGAGCTAGTATACCCAAACCCAAAAGATTTCAATGAGGAAAATTGGTAGAACATTAATAATAGAAATCTACTACTAGAATGATTTTAGCAAACAACCTCACTTCACTCAAAAAAATCAAAGGAATCAAAATTGATTCACTAGAGAAACTAGACAATACTGACAAAAAATAGCGAGACTTACAATATTTTGACTCTTGGGCTATGGCAGTCCAATACTGGTTGAAGATAAAAGGAATTGATTTAGAGAAGATTGAAGTATTAGAAATTTTAGGATTTCTACTTCAAGGAAGTATCCTCATAACCTATAATCAATATATAAGAGATAAAGGAAAGAAAGTGAAATTCTTTGGTTTTATAATGGTACACAAATATTTTCTAATACCATCTACCAGTAAAGACATTTTATAGAAGAAATGGGAAACTGCTACACTTTACAAGGATGGATGATATATAGGCATCAAACAATTTACTAACTGACTCATCAAAATGTAGATTAAATTAATTGATACTAAGAACAAATAGACATATGACCAACTTGTGCATCAAGCAGAATCATATAAAGTGTCAAAGAAAGAAATTGCCCTACTACACACACTAATTGGACTCTACTGACAAAATCGAAAATCAACTAATCAAGACCGAAATCAATGAAAAGACTATAATCGATATAGATTAAGCTATAACAATGGCAATAAACCCTCCTTCAAGACCAGTCATGACAAACAAAAAGAATCTGATTAGGATACCATCATAAAAAAATTAGATAATAAGATAAGGATATAATTGATAAGAGATAAGAAATGTATATAGTACTAGAATCCTAGATATTCATACAAGGATTGTAGGAAGCGACAGAATAAGGTACCCTTGCAAACCGCAGTATAGGATCTTACTACAACTGCTGCATTGAAAGTTAACAAAGATAAAATCAAGGAACAACCCCTGTTGACATAACTAATTGACTATAATAAGGTTTATATTAAAGTGAATGACTAATCAATTGTGATATTAATAGATCTCTAATCTAAGGGAGGAGATTTAATCAACTCTGTATTTGTATACTTGTACGAAATACCAATAAAGAATATTGAGAAAATATCATTAAGTACAGTCATAATAGGATTTAAGGCAATAATTGATAAGATATATACAATCAAATTAAATTGGATAGGATATATAGAAGAACATACCTTCTATATAATATATCTCAATAACTAGGATATGATTTTTGGGGAACCTACACTTAATAAGGTTCATACTATAATCCTTGCAGGTCAAGAACTAGTTACTATTCAGTCTGAAAATATTACTCGTTTTCCTTTGAAAACATGGAAAAGTTCTAAAACTATCAAAAGTGGAATTAGAACTATATATCTAGAAGTAACTTATGAGATAGTTATAGACTATAGTAAACCAGACAGTTAGGATACCATAAGCAAAGTAGAAGATACTAATATAGAAGCAGATATTATAACTATAGTCTCATCTATATAAAAGCAATTTAATCCAATAATGGAATTTCCCAAATTATTTCCAAAAGAAATTCCATAGGACTTACTGCCTCTCAGAAAAGTCAACTACTACATCAGACTCAAACTTAAAGCAACATGAATACTACGATAGAGACTATTAGGTTATCAATTCAGATAACAAATCTATGACAAAATTACTAAAGACAAGAAGATAGGACGAATCTACTAAGTAGAAAATGATACTAATACAGTCACTATGTTTACCATCCCCAAAAGAGACAAACCGGAAGAAGCCAGATTTGTTAATAACTGTCGAGACTACAATCTCGTAGTCGAACCAGACCAACTACTACTACCTGACATTAATAAATTAATTGAACTAGTAGCAGCAAATCCCATTTGGTCAAAATTAGACCTAGTAGATAGTTACTATAATATCAGAATTGATCCAGAATTAGAGCAACACTCTACGTTCTTAACGCACTTAGGATATTATAGAAGCAGAGTCATTTAATAAGGAGACCGTAATGCACTAGCTACTATGGTCTAAGGAATATATGAAGTATTCAAAGATAGGCTCTATAAGGATTTAATAGTCTATATTAATAATATTATTATCTTTACTGAAACCTATGAACAGCATATTGCTACTCTCATGATAGTATTATAATACTTACAAGATAAAAGATTCTTTCTGAAAATAAGTAAATGTCAATTCTTTACAGACAGATTGGAAAACTTAGATTATATTTTGGCTTCAGATGGACTATATGTTGATCCTATAAAGAGAACAATAATATTAACCTTTCATATTCCTAAAAAGAAGAAAGACCTCTGAGACTTTCTTAGAATCATTAATTATCTTAGTCATTTTATTCCTGGCTTAGCGTCTTATACAAGTATACTATCGGAATTACAAGGAGAGATTAAGAAATAGAAATAGATAGACATATATAATACAGCATTTAAAAAACTGAAAGAACTCATGAATTCTCCTTATATTTTAAAACCTTGGAATAATGTATCTATCGAACCTAAATATTTAATTTATGATGCTAGTGATATAAGTCTAGGATCTTGGATTGGTCAAGGCCCCCTCACTCACATCAGACCATTATGCTTTTACTCTAAAAAATTTAATTTAGCTCAATTAAACTACTCAACCTTTCAAAAGGAATTATTGGCAATTATTGACTTATTAAAATTTTTTGAAGTGCAACTCAGAGGTTATAAGTTCATTATCTTTATAGATTACAAACTATTGGTTACCTTCCATACTTAAAAACTGTCACAGGGGCCCTATTAACCCTTATAGCGCTCTTGCGACTAGAAAATAGGACGGCCGTACTTCTACTGCCACAATGATACTTTTTCTAAAATACAAAATAATATCCTATAGCAGAAAGTTCAATCTGCTTTAATCCTTTCTAACAGATCTTATTTTATAATACAAAATAAATCTTTCATTAGTTGGGAATAAAGTAAACTAGACTTAGAAGTTTGTAGGTTTCATGTACTCGAGGTACTCTTGCTTTCGAATACTTTTGATGGTAGAATTAGATTCAACTAAGAACTACTCTCACTATTTATAATGCGTGGTGATGGTAGATATTTTTTGATAAAATATTTTGGAGGATAGGCACCTACTTGTCACTCTTTAGAATTTCTTCCTAAGTGTTATGCTATCTATACTTTTGTTAACACAGTCCTAATCTGTGCTCATTATCAGAGGTTACTAGCCCAAACGTAGAGAAGATTCCTATGCCTACATATTTTATATACTTTGCTTAAGCTAACTTATTCTATTAAAGAATACTTAGCTAGGATAACTAATTTCTACTTCCAATATAATACCAATCTGGGATACTATCAAATAAATACCCGACAGTATTATAGAGTAATCTTATTTTAGCTTGCAATAGTATTTTCTTAATAGTATCTAGTATCTATTAAAAATAATTTTCAACTACTTATAAATCTATTAATAAAGACTCATGGGTCACAAATAGATTATTATTAGATAGGTGTCAATACATAGAAGATTATAGAATCTTAATTCATCTTAATACCTATATTATTTATAGAGTAGTTATTAGTAATAGATAAACGTCCTCGTAGATTTTGTTAACCTTACTAAAGGTCTTATAACTCTATGGGTATTACTCTGATCATAAAATGTATTGCGGAAATGGAATTAGGGTGAAGAATGGACTTAGATATAACTTTGAAATATTAAATTTAGAGAACCTTATATTTCAACCATATGTTTGGTCTTAGCTTAGGGCATACTTCCTCATAATATCACCAGACGCACTTTGGTCTAAAGTATGCCCTCATGACTTCATTATTTTATTTATTTTTACCGAGTTATTTTCCTAAAGTTCAGAATAATAACCTCAGTTCAGGATAATGCCAAGACTTCAGGGTAATAGCTAGTATAGCTAGTATATATATATATAGTCAGCGTATTAATCTAGTGTAACTATTGAGCCATTGATCAGATACTTATGAAACTTAAACCGTATCTCCCTCAAGGGTCTATAGGTGTGTCATAAGGGTCTTAACTATCTATGATAGTTATATACCACCCCGGGGTTCAAATCCATTTCATATACTTATCTCTTATAGATAAGTTTTAGAAAAGCTTGTACTACACTGCTATAAGTATACTTAGAGTCCATATGAATATCTAGGGTCGTTTTATAGGAGCTCAAGTACCTATAGTAAGGCTAGATATCACCCCATAATAGAAACCTATAAGTTAGAAACTCAAATAATAGTAGGAGGTCCTTATAGAATTTGACTATAAAATTCAGTATATAGCAGGAAAAGAGAACTTCATAGTAGATGTTTTATTAAGAAAATATAAATATCTTAATGTTCCCACTATTGAGGATGATTATATTCTAACTAGTATCAACTCTCATCCTCATCTTTATACTAATACCTTAACTTCTTCTCCATACTCTCAAGCTTCATCATCTACAATGGTTTTTTGTAGAGCCATCAACTTCTAGCATATTAATTGTAACTATAACAAATGCAATAGAAGAGCTGCAGAGCTTGGACACTATATCTCGTACCTCTACTATGAAGCAGAAGGTAAAGCAAGAGACGACTATAAATATCAAATACTCAGCTATAAGTCAGAAGCCTCTGACGAAGAATCTGTCATATCTATTAATATGGAACTATTCAATAGGTACCAGTCCAACAATACCAAATAATCTAAGGACGAGCCAGCTCAATAAGAAGTAACCAAAGATGAAGAAAAGGAGCTCTTAACTCTTTCATCAATACTAATCCCCATCGATATTACCCTCATCTATGCAAACTATTAGCAATATACATATATGTATTGGTCCTCATACTAAGATTTTTATTGTCCTGTATATGGCAGCTCTCATATGATGTGCAACTGCGCATTTACAATTAAGATCTATGCTATCTGCAACTCTCTAGGATATGGCAGCCTTAACTATACCCTCATGAATTTAGTTCTTCAGAAGGAGAAGAAATTCCTTAAGAACTGTTTAGACAACCTCAATGCAATTTAAGATTCTTACAAAAAAATAGCTGAATCAGTTTCTGCTCCTCCTCTCACCAACTCTCGTGAAGAAGCACTTAGCAACTACATGAGAGAAATCTATTGAAATGCACTAATCGCACCTCAACAACTATGGAACCCCACACCAATCCCCTCTGGAAGCAGCAACAATAATGTCTTCTAGACCACTGTAGTTACTACTTGTTTCTAAAAGGGAGTAGCAGTCGATAAAACTCTTACTATCATTCCTACAGAATCATCCCAATTCTCCAAGTGACATTGCGACTTCTGCAAATGCCTAGGGCACAACGCCACTACCTGTCACAGGGTAACACCCAGCCCTAGCATAGGTACTTGAGCTCCTATAGAACGACCCTAGATATCCATAAGGACTCTAGGTATACTTATAGCAGTGTGGTGCAAGCTTTTCTAATACTTATTTATAAGAGATAAGTATATGAAAGGGATTTGATCCTCAGAGTGGTATATGACTATCATAGATAGTTAAGACCATTATGGCACGTCCATAGACTCTTGAGAGAGCTACGGTTTAAGTTTCATAAGTATCTGATCAATGGTTCAATAGTTACACCTAGATCAATATGCTGACTATATGCATATATACTAGCTATACCAGGTGTTACCCTGAAGTCTTAGTGTTATCCTGAACTGAAGTTATTATTCTAAACTTTAGAAAAATAAATCGGTAAAAATAAATAAAATAATGAAGCCACGAGGGCGTACTTTACCCCAAAGTGCATTTGGTGACATTATAAGGGAGTGCGCCCTGAACCAAGGCCAAAGATATACTTAAAATATAAGGTTCTCCGAATTTTATATTTTAAAGTTGTATCTAGGCTTATTTAGTGTCCTGATTTCATTTACGCAATTCATTTTATGATTGGAGTAATACTCCTGGATTTATAAGACCTTTAGTGAGGTTAAATTAAATCCACAAGAAAATTTATCTATTATTGATAACAACTCTACGAATAATATAGGCATCGAGATGAATTAAGATTCTATGATCTTCTACGTATTAACGCCTATCTAATGATAATCTATTTGTGACTCACGAGTCTCTATTAATAGAGTTATGAGCAGTTGAAAATTATTTTCAATAGATACTAGATGCTATTAAGAAAACACTACTGTAAGCTCAAATACAATGACTCTATGATACTGTCAGGTATTTATTCAATAGTATCAAGGATTGGTGTTATATTAGAAGTAGAAATTAGTTATCTTGACTAAGTATTCTTTAATGGAATAAGTCAGCTTAATCGAAGTATATGAAATATGCAGGCATAGGAATCTTCTCTATGTTCAGGCTAGTAACCTATGACAATGAGCGTAGATTATGACTGTATGAACAAAGGTATGAATGGCATCACACTTAGAAAGAAATTCCGAAGAAGTGACAGATAGGTGCATGTCCCCCAAAATATTTTATCAAGAAATATCTACTATCACCGTATATTATAAATAGTGAGAGTAGTTCTTGGTTGAATCTAATTCTATCATCAAGAGTATTCGAAAGCAAGAGCACCTCGAGTACATGAAGCCTACAAAGTTCTAAGTCTAGTTTACTTTATTCCCAACTGATGAAAGATTTATTTTATGTTGCGAAATAAGATCTATTAGAAAGGACTAAAGTGGATTGAACTTTCTGCTATAGGATATTATTCTGTCTTTTAGAATAAGTATCATTGTGGTAGTAGAAGTATGGCCGTCCTATTTTCTAGTCATAAGAGCACTATAAGGGTTAATAGGGCCCTTATGATATTATTTTGTAGACAAGTAATTCTCGTCTTATTTATCACTAATATACTTGAATTAATATGTCTAACTTCCAGACACTAAGAGAGCCTAGCTAGCCCTACCAATCTATAATGTTGCCAGATATTATAGTTCATGCTATTACACAATGCCCACATAACCTTCTGCAATCTGACACAGATACGGAAGATGATATGCCAATAGAAGACATCCTCTCACAAGGAATAGAATCTTCTAGGCAATAGTTTTATTCTCCCGATGAATTGATATCATACCTGCAAGGGTTTCTACTGGGTCTATTAAGTCGAATAGACCCACTAACTCAACGTCCACTATGGTAAGCAGGTAGCAATACCTCTTCTCAATACCCAACATGCCCACCACCATGTTCTACCAGAGCCACACCTCCTACAATAAGTCAAGAACAATACGATGAGCTACTAGCTCGTATTATTCGAGACGGGGCTACTGAGTTCAAATGCCATTAAGCTGAAATCTCAGACATTACTAGAGGTCTTCAGAAACAAGCAACTCTCCTAGTCGAAGCTCAGGAAGCCCATAAAGTAGCCCAAGAGGCCTATCAAGCAGTCTTTAAAGGAGCCAAGGCTATTTATAAGGATTTAAAGTTATTGCGACAGCAAGTAACTAAAGAGGTGGCAGCTCTTAAAGGCCAAACTGCTGGACAAGAAGATGCAGTTAAATATCTAACTATATCTATTAGTGAGGTATTAGAGAAACAGTGGGAATCATTGACCAATAAACTTACTAAGAACATAGGAGTGATCATTAATGCAGCCAAAACTGAATTCAATACTATCAAAGCCAACATGGACAAGGTAAGCAACTAGATACAAAAGGCGATCAAATAGAAACAGGATAATCGTATCAAAAGTGGTGAGATAAACAGAGAATCAGTTGAGGCTCTCTCCCACTTGATGCAAACTCATAAGAAGAAGCTCAAGAACCTACAAGAGCTTCCGATCAACTAACATACCACAAAGTGTATTCGATCAGATGGTATGGATAGTTTTATCCGTGATGTTCATACTAGCCTAGTAGGTGGTCTTGTACTTCCACCACCACTACCTCCACCACTACCATCTCCTCCTCTTCCAGCTAAGAAGACCAAGGTTCTTTCTGAAAAGAAAGAACCTCGAAACCTCCCACTACCTCTAAAGTTCAATGGAACTTTAAGTAAACTCAAGGAATTCCTTATGAAGGTAGATCACACCTTTGAACATATACCACTAACATACTCTACTTATAGTAAAAAAATCCTATTTGTAGCAGATCGACTTACAGGAGGAGCCAGCACTTGATATTATGCTAATTAACATAAGCAAATACTAGATTCCAACTCCAGATAGGTTGAATGGGACATATTTAATGTTTTCAAATGAGAATTCATTAATGCCTATTAAAATCAGTATGAGTAGCAGGACGCAAAGATCTCCCTTCAAAAAGAGTACCAGAAAAAAGGTGAGGCAATAAAAGATTTCATTACTAGGATCAGGGTTCATCAGTTGGTAGCAGAACTACTACAAGAATAACTCTAGGAGTACCTGATCACGGCTATTCAACCTGAGACTAGAACCCATATAGTCCAAGTCAACATTGACAAGGACATCCTGGATAAAGTGCCAGCTAGTATAGAAATATACTTCTAGGCAATTGCTAATGCTGGGTCTCAGGTAGAGTACGAGAAGGTAAGGGAGGTACATGCACAGAGCCAGTTCCATTAAAAAGAACAAGCTACAGATGCAAAAAAGGAGGCACCCCCCACTCCTAAGACTATGGAAAAGAAGTTCGAGAACCTGAAGGACCGAATCTCTAAGCCCAAGCAGAAGGCGAAAACCAAGCCTAATACCAAATCTAAAGCCAAGTCTAATACTTCCTCCAAGAAGGAAAAAGAACCTAGCCAGAAAGTATCAGCAGAGTCTAAGGGAAAGGGTAAAGCCAAGGAGGAAGTAAAAAAGGTGACAATAGTGGTAGCAGTAGTAGAGCCACTGAAGATATCTTTTAGTAAGATTATCAGTGATGACGAGTTGGACTATGGGGAAAATTCGAACTGTTAGGGATGCGGGCCATCTACTATGTCAGATCAGATGGTCTCATAGGATTGGTTTTCTATTTGTGTTGTAAAAAAGGGCATCTCTGTTGGTAGTTAGAAGGAGAAACATATTAGGGAACCCATAGATATCAACCCCACTTTCATTAGTTCTATTTCTTATAATTTGTCTTCTTCTACTTTCCTTTCTTTACAAAACATAAAAAAAGGAACAAAAAGAAAAGCCAATGATGAGGTGGCTCCTCTTGTCAGCAAACTTCAAAAAAGACTATAAAAGGTGGTAGTGCCAGATATTTCATTGGATAGAATTAAGGATCTCTCTTTGGCAGGAAAATCGGATGCAAAGGTGTTGAAGCCTGATGGGCTGAACTTTCTTATCTCTGTTAAGTTATCTTAGATATATAGAGAAACAAAAAGGGAACTTTCTATTAATGCTTTGGTTGACACTGGCGTAGAAGTTACGATTTTCGATTCTGATTTCGTTGAACAGATGATGTTACCTTAGGTTAAGAAGAAGAAAAGACTGAGATTAGAGAGTGCCAATGGCTCAATTCTCAAGAGGTCTAGCACAGTGCAGGTCTGGAACCTGCAGATAAAAGTCTCTGATATAAGATTAGGGTGAAATAAAACCTTTGACCTAGTAACTGAGGTTGCATCCCTCGAACTAGGTCTTCGACTCATTTTGGAGATGGATTGGATCATTGCTAATTATGATAAGCTATGAGTCACCACTCCTTATGGGCTCAAGCTTATAAGGGCATTAGAAATTGAGGAGGTTACTGATTTTGCTGACTTTGACGAAGTACTTGTAGAGACTCAGTATGTTGGACTTATTGAGATTAGGGAATGGGATTATCAGAAGTTCATCAATGGAGACGTTTGCAAAGTTATAAAAATAACTGTGAGTAAGAACCTAGAGGAACTTGCTGATCGATTGTCATCTCAGTACAGGGATTTTGCAAAAATCTTTGGAAAGGAGATGCAATTTGCCCTTCTCTCTTATGGTCTACAGGACATGACAATCGAGTTGGAAGAAGAAAAAAGTCCTTCGTCAGGAAAGTTGTACCCCCACTTCCCTGATAAACTAGAGCTTCTCAAAGAATATCTTGACAAGATACTCCAAACTGGTAAGATTAGACTGAGCAAAAGCAGTACTAGCGCTCCTATTTTTTTCGCCAAACAACCTAATGGTAAGCTTTGAATAGTCATAGACTATAGAGGTCTTAATACCATTACAAAGAAACATAAGTATCCCCTGCCACTTATAACCACTCTCATGGAACAAGTTGGCACTTCACAGGTTTTTTCTAAACTTAACTTAAAACTTGGGTTTAACTTACTAAGAATAGTAGCTAGAGATGAGTAGAAAATAGCATTCAAGACCAGATATGGCTTGTATGAGTATACAGTTATGCCTTTTGGGCTAACTAATACTCCATCTATCTTTTAATGATATATTAATAATATTCTATCTGAGAGAATTGATCAAGGAATTATTGTATATATTAATGATATCCTTATATACACTCAGACCGAGGAGGAATATATCGAGCTCATTCGTTGGGTACTACAGAGGTTAACGGAGAATAACCTTTATGTCAATATTGAGAAGTATATCTTCTATATCCTTGAGGTAGAATTCGTAGGATTTAAGGTCAGCACTAAAGGGATATAGATAGGTCAGAAGAAAGTCGAGGATATCCTTGTATGGTAAGCACCTCGGAACATTAAAGAAGTGCAGAAGTTTATTAGCTTCACTAATTTCTATTACTGGTTTATTAAAGGCTTTAGTAGTTTGGCTCTCTCAATTCAAATACTTACACATAATGGAGTTCCTTGGAATTGGATACAGCAGTGTCAAAAGGCCTTTGATGAACTGAAATATAGGTTCACAACCGCTCGGATACTATGTTATTATCACTCCAAACAACCAAAAATGATCGAGACAGATACATCTAATCTAGAAAAGACTGGTATCCTATTCCAGAAGGAACTAGATAGTCGTTGGTACCCTGTCACTTACTACTCAAAGCGTTTTATTCCTACAGAGCTTAACTATGATGTTCACGATAAGGAAATGGTCGTAATAGTTAACTGCTTTTAGGAATGGAGATACTTTTTAATGGGTGCCCCGGAAAAGATACTTATATATACAGATCATAAGAACCTTAAGTACTTTAATTCTACGAAGTTACTTAATCGAAGGTAAGTTTATTGGGTGGAAATACTAAGCTAGTTCAATTTTAGGATTATCTACCACCCAGGTGACAAGAATAGTAAGGCTGATGCATTTTCCTGTTAGGTTGATCCTGACCTTAAAGAAGGGGGGGAGAAGCAGGACCATACGATTCGGATATTCAAACCTGGTCAATTCCAACTAGATTCAGGTGAGGAGGTACTAGTAATGCATCGAATTATGGTAGTGAAGGCCTTACAGACAGAAGAATCAATATGGTCGAAGGAAATCCTAGAGCCTGGCCTCATAGATGAGAAGTGGTTAGGGATTTAGAACGCATTGAAGTTTGGCAAGGAGTATCCTGGTCTTGAGTACTATAGTTTGAAAGATGATATGGTGACCTATAAAAGACATTTATATATTCCTGACAATAACTTACACAAAGTAAAGGTGGCATTCCAGAGCCATGATGCTAAAGTTACAAGATACTTCAGACGTGACAAGACCTTCGAACTAATGAAACGAAATTACTACTGGCCAAACATGAAAGATTGGGTACGTAACTATATCTATATATGCGATGCTTACTAGCGCAATAAGACAGCATGACATAAGAAATATGGTAAGCTCATACCTCTTCCAATTTCCTATAGGCTATAGGAACATATTTCAATGAATTTCATTACTGATTTACTCCTAGTCAAAAGGTATAATTAGATCTAGGTAATTATCAATAGGTTTACTAAGATAGCACATTTTATTCCTTTGAATGACCAGAAGGGTAAAGAGTTAGTTGGAATATTTGTTAAAGAAGTGTGGAGACTACCTAGGTTGCTAAAAAGGGTTGTTTCAGATAGGGACTCAGTGTTTACAAGTTCATTCTGGATAGAAGTCATGCGATTGCTAGGAGTTGAATTGGACAAGTCCTCATCATATCACCTCTAGACAAATAGTCAAACTGAAGGAGTCAACCAGATCCTAGAGTATTATCTATGAACATATTACTATTGGGATGAGGATGACTGAGTTGAGTTACTTCCATTTGCTGAATTCTGTTACAATAATACTATCGACTCTAGCACTAAACTTACTCCTTTCTATACAGCATATGGCTAATATGGCAAGAACAACTTCCAGAACCCAACCAAGGCCTCAACCGAATCTGACAACCTTGAGACAGCTAAGACGATCGAAACCCTAGATGCAATGAGAGAGGCAATGAGGAAGAACATAAAGGTAGTATAGGCCTGTATGTCAAAATACTACAATCTTAAGGTGGCAGAGAAGAAACCAATATTCAAGGTAGGAGACTGAGTTATGGTCAATGCTAAGAATATCAAGACTAGGTATCTAACTAAGAAGCTTGACTATAAGCTTCGAGGAAAGTTTAGAATCAAACGACTCATTGGTACTTATACCTATGAGTTAGAACTTCCTCCAAGCACAAGCAAAACCTACCCCGTCTTCTACATCAGTCTGTTGGAACCCTACTACCTTAACACGATTGCCGGCAGACGTTCACTAATACTCTCTCCTGTCGATCTCGAAGCATTGGAGTCTCAGATAGAGAAGGTTAGGATGAGTAAGCTTCGGAAAGGAAAAGTGATGTACTTGGTTTCTTAGAAGGGTTATAGTCCTGATGATGACACATAGGAACCATATGAGAACTTAAAAGATAGAGGCTCTGAAATTGTTCAGAAATTCTATCTGGATTGTTACGGGGTGACATCTAGTCCTACCATAGGTACTTGAGCTCCTATAGAATGACCCTAGATATCCATATGGACTCTAGGTACACTCATAGCAATATGGTGTAAGCTTTTCTAATACTTAACTATAAGAAATAAGTATATAAAATGGGTATGAACTTCGGAGTAGTATATAACCATCATAGGTAGTTAAGACCCTTATGGCATGCTCATAAACCTTTGAGGGAGCTACGGTTTAAGTTTTATAAGTATCTGATCAATAGTTCAATAGTTACACCTAGAATAATATGCTGACTATATGTATATATACTAGCTATACTAGCTGTTACCCTAAAGTCTTAGCGTTACCCTGAACTGAAGTTATTACCCTAAACTTTAGGAAAATAACTCGGTAAAAATAAATAAAATAATGAAGCTATGAGGGTATACTTTAGACTAAAGTATATCCGGTGACATTATAAGGGAGTAAGCCCTAAGCCAAGGCCAAAGATGCAGTTGAAATATAAAGTTCTCCAGATTTAATATTTCAAAGTTATATCTAGTTCTATTCATTACCTTGGTTCCATTTCCACAATCCATTTTATGATCGGAGTAATACTCATGGAGTTATAAGACCTTTAGTAAGGTTAATTAAATCTACAAGGATATTTATTTATTACTGATAACAACTCTGCAAATAATATAGGCATTGAGATGAATTAAGATTCTATGATCTTCTATGTATTGATGCCTATCCAATGATAATCTATTTGTGACCCACGAGTCTTTATTAATAGAGTTATAAGTAGTTAAAAATTATTTTTAACGGATATTAGATATTATTAAGAAAATACTACCACAAGTTCAAATAAGATGACTCTATAATACTGTCAAGCATGTATTCGATAGTGTCGGGGATTGGCATTATATCAAAAGTAGAAATTAGTTATCTCGGCTAAGTATTCTTTAATGAAATAAGTCGTCTTAAGCGAAGTATATGAAATATATAGGCATGGGAATCTTCTCTATGTTCGGGCTAGTAACCTGTAATAATAAGCGCAGATTATGACTGCGTTAATAAAGGTATAGATGGCATAACACTTAGGAAGAAATTCCGAAGAAGTGACAGGTAGGTGCACATCTCCCAAAATATTTTATCAAGAAATATCTACTATCACCATGCATTATAAATAGTGAGAGTAGTTCCCGGTTAAATCTAATTTTACCATCAAGAGTATTCGAAACTAAGAGCACCTCGAGTATATGAAGCCTACAATATTCTAAGTCTAGTTTTCTTTATTCCTGACTGATGTAAAGATTTATTTTGTATTTCAAAATAAGATCTGTTATGAAGAACTAAAGTGGATTGAACTTTCTGTTATAGGATATTATTCTGTATTGCAAAATAATTATTATTGCGACAGTAGAAGTACGGCCGTCCTATTTTCTAGTCGCAAGAGTGCTATAAGGGTTAATAGGGCCCCTGTGATATTACTTTATAGACAAGTAATTCTTGTCTTATTTGTACATCATATACTCGAATCAATATATCTAATTCCCAGATACCAAAAGAGTCCAGCCAGCCCTACCGATCTATAACATTACCTGATATTACACTCTGTGCTATCACACAATACCCACATAACCTTCTACAATCTGGAATAGATACAGAAGATGATATGCCAATAGAAGATATCTTCTCACGAGGAATGGGATCTTCCAGACAACCATTCTATTCCCTCGATGAATTAACATTATACCCGCAAGGGTTCCTACTAGGTCTATTACACCGAATAGACCCACCAACTCAACGACCATTATGGTGAGCAGGTAGCAATACCTCCTGACAATGTCTATCACGTCTACTACCACGCCCCACCTAAGCTATATATCCTATAATAAGTCAGAAATAGTACAACTAATTATTGGCTTGTATTATTCGAAATGGAGCCATTGAGTTTGAACGCTATCGAGCTGAAATCTCAGTCCTTTCTGAAGGTCTTCAGGCACAGGCAACTCTCTTAGTAGAAGCTCTAGAAGCTCATAAGGTAGCTCAAGAGGCTCATCAAGTGGTCTTCGAAGGAGCCAAAGCTACCTATGAGAATTTAAAGTTACTACGACAGCAAGTAACTAAGGAAATAGTAGCTCTCAAGGGCCAAACCACTAGACAAGAAGATATACTTAAATGTTTAACTGTATCCATTATTGAAGTGTTAGAAAAACAGTGGGAATCACTAACCAACAAACTTACTCAGGATACAGGAGCAATTATTGATATGGCCAAAACCAAATTTGATACGATCAAAGCTGACGTAGGTAAAGTAAGCGACTAAATGTAAAAAGTGATCAAACAGGAACAGGATGATTGCATCCAGAGCTGTAAAACAAACAGAAAATCAGTTGAGGCCCTTTTCCACCTGATTTAAACTCACAAGAAGAAGCTCAAGGATTTACAAGAGCTTCCAATCAACCAACCCACTACAAAGTACATTCGATCAGATAGTATGGATAGTTTTATCTGTGATGTTCACACGGGCCTAGTAGGTGGTCTCGTACCTCTATCACCACCACCTCCACCACCACCATCTCCACTACCTCTAGCTAAGAAAACTAAAGTTTTTTCCAAAAAGAAAGAACCCTGAAACCTCCCCCTACCTCTGAAGTTCAATAGAACTTCGAGTAAACTCAAGAAATTCCTCATGAAGGTAGACCATACGTTTGAACATATGCTATTAACATATTCTACTCATAGCGAAAAGATCCTATTTATAGTAGATCTACTTACTGGAGGAGCAAGTACCTGGTACTACACTAACTAGTATAAGTGAATACTAGATGCTAACTCTGAATGGGTTGAATAAGATACTTTTAATGTTTTCAAGTGAGAATTCATTAATACCTACCAGAATCAGTACGAGCAGCGGGATGTAAAGGTCTCCCTTCAAAAGGAGTACTAGAAGAAAGGTGAGTTAATAAAGGACTTCATTACTTGGGTCAGGGTTCATCAGTTGGTAGTGGAACTACTACGAAAATAGCTCTGGAAGCACCTGATCGCAGCTATTCAACCAGAGACCAAAGCCCATATGGTCCGAGTCAGTACTGACAAGGACATCTTTGATAAGGTGCTTGCTAGTACAGAAATGTTCTTCTAAGCTATCATAAATACTGGGTCACAGGTTGAGTATAAAAAGGTAAGGGAGGCATATGCATAAAGCCAGTTCCGTCAAAAAGAATAGGCTGCTGGTGTAAAGAAGGAGGCAGCCCCCACTCCTAAGACTATAGAGAAGAAGTCCAAGAATCTCAAGGACCAAATCTCTAAGCCAAAGAAGAAGGCGAAAACTAAGCCTGATGCCAAATCCAAACCCAAGTCTAACACTTCCTCCAAGAAGAAAAAAGAGCCTGGCCAAGATGTAGTTACCTATACTATATGGTAAGCTCAGAAGAAGGACATGCAGTGCATCAAGTATGGGGATAAAAACAACATGATGGGTGACTATACAGTTGGTTGGAAACTATCAGCAGAGTCAAAAGAAAAGGGTAAAGCCAAGGAGGAAGTTAAGAAGGTAACAACCATAGCTGTTGTAGTAGCACTACTTGAAGTTTTATTTAGACGGATCATTAGAGATGACGAGTTAGATTATGGGGAGAACTTGGACTGTTAGGGATGCGGGCCATTTAGTATATTAGGTCAGATAGTCTTACAGGATTGGTTATCCATTTGCATTGTGAAGAAGAGTATCTCTGTTGGTAGTTGGAAGGAGGAACATGTTAGAGAACTCATAGATATTGATCCCACTTTCATTAGTTCTGTTTCTCGCAATTTGTCTTCCTCTACTTTTTCTTCTTTACTAAATAAAAACACAAAAACAGGAACAAAAACAAAAGCCGATGATTAGGTAGCTCCTCTTATCAGTGAACTCCAAAAAAGACCACGAAAGATAGCAGTATTGGATATTTCATTGAATAGAATAAAGGATCTCTCTTTAGTAAAAAAATTGGGTGTGAAAGTATTAAAGTCTGATGGGTTGAAATTTCTTATTTCTATTAAGTCATCATATATGTATGGAGGAATTAAATGCGATCTTTCTATTAATACTTTAGTTGATACTAGTATAGAAGACATGATTTTCGATTCTGATTTTGTTGAATAGATGATATTGCCTTGGGTTAAGAGGGAGAAAAGACTGAAATTAGAGAGCGCTAATAGCTCGATTCTTAAAAGGTCTGGTATAGTATAGATCTGGAACTTACAGATAGAAGTCCCTGATACAAGATTAGGGTGAAGCAAAACTCTTGACCTAGTAACTGAGGTTATGTGCCTCGAACCAGGTCTTCCACTCATTTTGGGGATGGATTGGATCATCACTAATTGTGATAAGCTATAAGTCACCACTCCTTATGGGCTCGGGCTTAATAGAGTATTGGAAATAGAGGAGGTTACTGATTTCGCTAACTTTAACGAAGTACTTGCAGAGACTCAGTATGTCAGACTTATTGAAATAGGGGAATGGGATTATCAGAAGTTCGCAAATGGAGACGTTCATAAAGTTATAAAAATAACTATGAGTGAGAACTTAGAGGAACTTGCTGATCGATTGCCATCTTAGTACAAGGATTTTGCAAAAGTCTTTGGAAAGAAAATACAATCCGCTCTTCCCTCTCATAGTCCACAGGATATAACA
The DNA here is from genome assembly GCA_015179035.1 of Tirmania nivea. Classification (NCBI taxonomy): domain Eukaryota; kingdom Fungi; phylum Ascomycota; class Pezizomycetes; order Pezizales; family Pezizaceae; genus Tirmania; species Tirmania nivea. Next base: position 170,840 of record WHUY01000077.1, on the reverse strand, counting down.
ATCAAGTTGGAAGAAGAAAAAAGTCCGCCGTCAGGCAAGTTGTACCCCCTCTCTCCTAATGAACTAGAGCTTCTCAAAGAATACCTTAATAAGATGCTCCGAACTAGCAAGATTAGACTAAGCAAAAGCAGTGCTGGCGCTCCTATTTTCTTCACCAAACAACTTAATAGTAAGCTTCGAATAGTCATAGACTATAGAGGTCTCAATGCTATTACTAAGAAAGATAAGTATCCCCTGCTACTTATAACTACTCTCATGGAGCAAGTTGGCACCTCACAGATTTTCTCCAAACTCGACTTAAAACTTGAGTTTAACTTGCTAAGAATAGCAGCCAGAGACGAGTGAAAGACAGCATTTAAGACCAGATATGGCTTATATGAGTATACAATTATGCTTTTTAGACTAACTAATACTCTGTCTATCTTTCAATGACATGTTAATAATATCCTGTCTAAGAGAATCGATTGAGGGATCGTTATATATATTAATGATATCCTTATATATACTCAGACTGAAAAGAAACATATCGAGCTCGTCTGTTAAGTGCTACAGAAGCTAATGGAAAATAACCTTTATGTCAATATTGACAAATATATCTTCCATGTCCTCGAGGTAGAATTTGTAGGATTTAAGGTTGGCACTAAAGAGATACAAATGGGTTAGAAAAAAGTCGAGGACATCCTCATATGGTAAGCCCTTCGGAATATTAAAGAGATACAGAAGTTTATTTGTTTTGCTAATTTCTATCGCCGGTTTATTAAAGGCTTTAGTAGTTTGGCTATCCTGATTCAAATATTTACACATAATAGAGTTCCTTAGAATTGGACACAGCAGTGTCAAAAGGGCTTCGATGTACTAAAATATAGGTTTACTACAGCTCCAATACTATGCCATTATCATCCCGAATGATCAAAGATAATCGAGACAGACGCATCTAATCTGGCAAAAGCTAGTATCCTATCTCAAAAAGAACTAGATAGTCGTTGGTACCTAGTCACTTACTACTCGAACCGCTTCATCCTAGCAGAGCTTAATTACGATGTCCATGATAAAGAAATAGTCGTAATTGTTAACTGCTTTCAGGAATGGAGACACTTCTTGATGGGTGCTCCTAAGGAGATAATTGTGTATACGGATTATAAGAACCTCGAGTACTTTAATTCTATGAAGTTACTCAATCGAAGGCAGGCTAGATGGGCGGAAATACTAAGCCAGTTCAATTTTAGGATTATCTACTGCCCAGGTGATAAGAATAGTAAGGCTGATGCGTTTTCCCGTCAAGTTGATCCTGACCTTGAAGAAGGGAAGGAGAAGCAGGACCACACGATTCGGATGTTCAAACCTAGTAAATTCCAACTAGCTTTAGGTGAGGAGGTACTAGTAATGTGCCAAATTATGGCAGTGAAGGCCTCACAAACAGAAGAATCAATATAGTCAAAGGAAATTCTAGAGGCTGGCCTTATGGATGAAAAGTGGTTAGGGATTCGAAATGCGTTGAAGTTTGGCAAGGAGTATCCTAGTCTTGAGTACTACAGTTTGGAAGATGACATGGTAACCTATGAAAGACGTTTGTATATTCCTAACAACAACTCTCTCAAGCTAAAGGTAGCATTTCAGAGCCATGACGCTTAAGTTGCAGGACACTTTGGACGTGACAAGACTCTCGAATTAATGAAACGAAATTACTACTAGCTAAATATGGAAGATTGGGTACGTGACTACGTCTGTATATGCAATGCTTGCCAGTGCAACAAGACATCGCGATACAAGAAATATGTTAAGCTCGTACCTCTTCCAATTCCCTATAGGCCATGGAAACATATTTCGATGGATTTCATTACTGATTTAGCGCAAGTTAAGGGGTATAATCAAATCTAAGTTATTATTGATAGGTTTACTAAGATGGCAAATTTCATTCCTTTGAAAAACTGCAAGGCTAAAGAGTTAGCTGGCATATTTGTCAAAGAGGTATGGAGAGTATATAGGTTGCCAAAGAGGGTCGTTTCAGATAGAGACTCGGTGTTTACAAGTTCGTTTTGGATAGAAGTTATGTGATTATTGGGAGTTAAGTTGGATAAGTCCTCAGCATATCACCTCCAGATGGATTCATCAAACTGAATGAGTCAACCAGATTCTAGAGCATTATCTATGGACGTATTGCTGTTGGGATCAGGATGACCGGGTTGAGCTACTTCCATTTACTAAGTTCTGTTACAATAATACTATCCACTCTAGTACTAAATGTACTCCCTTCTACACAGCATATAGCCAATATCTTAAGAACAACTTCCAGAACCCAACCAAGGCCTCAACTAAATCTAACAACTTTGCGGCAGCTAAGATGGTTGAAACTCTAGACACAATGAGAGAGACTATGAGGAAGAATATGAAGGTAATGCAGGCTTGCATATCAAAATACTACAATCTCAAGGTGGCAGAGAAGGAACCGACATTCAAGGTAGGAGACTGGGTTATAGTCAACACTAAGAACATCGAGACTAGGTGTCCGACCAAAAAGGTTGACTACAAGCTTCAAGGAAAGTTCAGAATCAAATGACTCATCGGTACCTATGTCTATAAGTTAGAACTTCCCTTAAGTACAGGCAAAACTTACCTCGTCTTCTATATTAGTCTATTGGAACCCTACCACTTTAACATGATTGTAGGCAGACGTTTGCCAACACCCCCTCCCATCGATCTTGAAGAATCAGAGTACCAAATAGAGAAGGTTAGGACGAGTAAGCTTCAGAAAGGAAGAGTAATGTACTTAATTTCCTAGAAGGGTTATAGTCCTGATAACAACACATGGGAACCATATGAGAACTTGAAGGATGGAGGCTCTGAAATCGTTCAGAAATTCTATCTAGATAATCCTCGTAAGCCACAGGACCCTGATGTTATCTTGTGAGGATTTTTTATTTTTTCCTATTTAGGCTTTAGGGTTTTAGACTTATCTTTCATGTATTTTTTGTTTTCTACTTATATTTCTTATGCCATTTTCTGTCCCAGGGGTGCAATAAGACGTACGCAACTGTGTTTTGGTTGTTGTATATGAGGACTGGTCCTCAAGCCCCATCTATAGTCATTAGTAGGAATACTGATTCTATTTATATGATCAATTAGGTTCTTATGGACAAGAACCTTAAAGGGGGGGGCACTGTCACGGGGTGATATCCAGCCCTACCATAGGTACTTGAGCTCTGATAGAACGACCCTAGATTTCCATATAGACTCTAGGTACACTCATAGTAGTATGGTATAAGCTTTTCTAATACTTATCTATAAGAGATAAGTATATGAAACGGGTATGAACCTTGGAGTGGTATATAACCATCATAGTTGGTCAAGACCCTTATAGCACGCCCATAGACCCTTGAGAGAGCTACGGTTTAAGTTTCATAAGTATCTGATCAATGGTTCAATAGTTATACCTAGAATAATACGTTGACTATATACATATATACTAACTATTCTAGCTATTACCCTGAAGTCTTAGCATTACCCTGAACTGAAGTTATTACCCTGAACTTTAGGAAAATAACTCGGTAAAAATAAATAAAATAATGAAGTCACAAGGGCGTACTTTAAACTAAAGTGTGTCCGGTGACATTATAAGGGAGTGCGCCCTAGGCTAAGGCCAAAGATATGGTTGAAATATAATATTCTCTAAATTTAATATTTCAAAGTTGTATCTAGGCCTATTCAGCGCCCTGATTCTATTTCTACAATCCATTTTATGATTGGAGTAATACTCATGGAGTTATAAGATCTTTAGTAAGGTTAACTTAAATCTACGAGGAAGTTTATCTATTACTGATAACAACTCCGTGAATAATATGGGCATCGAGATGAATTAAGATTCTATGATCTTCTACGTATTAATGCCTATCCAATAATAATCTATTTGTCACCCACGAGTCTCTATTAATAGAGTTATGAGTAGTTGAACATTATTTTCAATAGACACTAGACGCTATTAAAAAAATACTACCATAAGCTTACATACGATAATTCTATGATACTGTTGGGTATTTATTCGATAGTATCGAGGATTGGTGTTATATCAGAAGTAGAAATTAGTTATCTCGGCTAAGTATTCTTTAATGGAATAAGTCAGCTTAAGTGAAGTATATAAAACATGCAGGTATGGGAATCTTCTTTACGTTCGGGCTAGTAACCTATGACAATGAATGCAGATTACGACTGCGTTAATAAAGGTGTGGATGGCATAACACTTAGGAAGAAATTCCGAAGAAGTAATGGATAGGTGCATATCCCTCAAAATATTTTATCAAGAAATATCTACTATCACCACACATTATAAATAGTGAGAGTAGTTCTCGGTTGAATCTAATTCTACTATCAAGAGTATTCGAAAGCAAGAGCACCTTAAGTATACGAAGCCTACAAAGTTCTCAGTCTAGTTTACTCTATTCCTAACTGACAAAAGATTTATTTTCTATTATAAAATAAGATCTATCAGAAAGGACTAAAGTAGATTAAACTTTCTGCTATAGGATATTATTCTATATTTCGGAATAAGTATTGTTGTGGTAGTAGAAGTATGGCCATCCTATTTTCTAGTTGCAAGAGCACTATAAGGGTTAATAGGGCCCTCGTAATACTACCTATGAAAGAAAGAAACTCACGGTTATTGATTTTAATTAAAGGATTGAACCAACCTTTAATAGACTTATTGACAATAAGTACATCACGGATAGTTGGGAAGATAATAAGGATTTCTTTATTACATAATAGTTAGATCTTAGAGATGGAAAGAAAGAAGCATACCAAGCATGTATGAAGGTATGCTCCATCTAGAAGGATTACTATAATTCCTCGAAATAGCACAAGGATCATAGAATTAGAGATAGATTCTTATATATTAGAAACATACATAGACAATGGAGATTGGTCTTGCCTAGTACTTTTAATGTTGAAGATAACAACTATTTTGAACTAGTAATCAATAAAGTACATGGAGTAATAGCTCATAGTGGAATTGAGAAAACTATGAAATATCTTACTAACCGATACTAATACTAGTCCTTCTCTAAATCAGTCAAGGAGTATATCAAAAGTTGTGATACTTGTCAACCTACAAAGTATTCTAACAAACCACCTCTTGGAATCGTTACTCCTTTACATGTACTAGAAAGACCGTGGTCAGATATTTCGATAGATTTCCTTAAGTTAGCTCCTGTCTTCATCAAATGTTCTCTCTTATATCTGAACATTCCTATTGATAAAGAACATGTTATCTATATTTCATATCTTTGGACGATTATTGATAGACAATTAGGATTTAAGTTTCTTATTTCTATTTCTGACAATTTCAGAGTAGAACAATATACCACTTCTTTTGATATTCATATAGTCCTAATTATAGGATATCTTTTATGTATTGTTTTTGATCGTGATACTCTTTTTATATTATTACAGTTTTAGGATTGGGCTAGGAAGAATAGAATCAAATTGAAACCATCTACTGCGTATTACTCTCATATAGATAGACAATCTGAAATCATGAATAAGGAAATCTTGTAAGTAGCAAGAGCATATAAAGTCGAAGAATCTAACTAGCTACATAAATTACCTAAGATTTAGTTGAAACTAAACTCTAGATATAATAGCACTAGAAAAAGTAGTCCCTCTACTACTTTACTAGGAATTAGTATACACTAAGGAGCCTCCCTACTATCTTCTCCTATTAATATATTTGCACTAGCAAATAAGTATCACAACAATACTTCATAGGTACTCTATGATGCCAAGAAGATCTAAGCAACACAAGCAAAAAAATGTCATAATGCAGTTAAGTTCTTAGTTAAATAATAGGTCATATTATCCTCGGAAAATATAAATATACCAAACGTTTCACTCAAGTTAAAACCTAGATAGTTAGACCCTTTCTCAATTATATCTACTAATCATACTCAAAATAATTATAGTCTAGACTTATCTGCTCAACCTGACCTCAATCTTATATATGATACCTTTCATATTTCACAATTTAAACTATATTATCAAAATGATCATACTTGATTTCCTGACAGACAATCTCTAGAACCAGGACCAATTAATGATGATCAATATGAAGTTAAAAAAGTATTGAAATTTAGAACGGCACTACGATCTAGTGAATATTAATATAAGGTCAGATGGTTAGGATATACTCCAGAACATAATTCCTAAGTAAATACCAAAGATATTACTACTGAAATCCTTTAAGATTTCTGGGTCAGAGGAAGTCTAGAAGATACCTTCAAGAGACTACATACCAAAAGAGGAAAACAAGGACCTCGGACAAGAGATAAAACTCAAGCTTTTATTCAATAAGAACAAAACCACATTATAAATAAATCCCCCAACAACAAATATATCAATACCAATATACTTCAACTATCCCTTAAGATAGGACATGTGGAAGCTAGGATTGCAGAACAGAATTACTAATATAGTAAAATTCGTTTAAAGTGGGAAAGTATAATAAGAGATGTTATTTCTTATTATTTTATTATCTCGTATTTTCTATATCTATTATTATTCTATGACTGCCGAATCTGGTAGTTAGTTATTCAGCAGAACTTGTCATCTCATGTACAGCCTTGAGGATATAGTACAGCCCCAACATAGCCTCATTCCGATGACTCATGTATTTTCTATGACTCATGTATTTCCTATGACTTATATAATTCTTATAACTCATATATTTCCTATGACTCATGTAGTACTACCCCACAGCAAGTACTATATTCTATATATTCTGAACTGTTAGATACATTGTTGAATAAGTATATAAGGAGCACAATTTTCTCTCTGGAATCTCCTCCTCACACTACTCAGACAGACAATAACTGACTATATATCAGCTAGTTAGTAAATAATCTAAGTGGAGATTATACCTATTAATTAATGTTCCTAATAGAACTCCCTACCTTACAATAACTACCCTTCTAAGACAATCTCTCAGTAGAACTGGTATATATATATATCTGTTTTAAGGGGATATAGATTGTATAAATAGTACTAAATGACTACTATCTAGTATCATTCATTACAATAAGGTAGTTTTTGATGGAACAAAAGCTATATATGAGAACCTTATATTACTATGGTAGCAGGTAATTGAGAAAGTAGTCACTCTCAAAGGCTAAACTAAAAGGTAATAGGATACAATATAATAAGTAACTGTATCTATTAGTAAGATATTAGAGAAGTAGTAGAAAGTACTAACTAATAAACTCACTTAAGATACAGAAACAATTATCGATACGGCTAAGACTGAGTTTGATACAATTAAAACTAATATAGGTAAGATAAGCAATTGGATATAGAAGGCGATCAAGCAAGAGCAAGATAATCGCATTGAAAGTTATAAGACAAATAGAGAATCAGTCGAGACTCTCTTCTACCTAATTCAAACTTGTAAACATAAGCTAAAAGACCTCCAAAAGTAGCTAATTGACTGACTAAACCCTACTATACTGACAGCTTTATCTGAGATGTCTATACTGGTATAGTAGGTGGTCTAGTACCTCTACTACTACTATCTCTACTACTACTATTTCTTCCTCCCTTCACTAAGAAAATAAAGGTTCTTTCTGAAAAGAAAAAATCCCAAAACCTTTTATTACTTCCAAAGTTCAATAGAACTTTAAGTAAGTTGAAGGAATTCTTGATGGAGGTAGACTATACATTTGAATACATGCTACTAATATATTCTACCCATAGTAAAAAGATCCTATTCATAGTAGATCTATTAATGGACAGAATAAGTACCTAGTATTATGCCAATTAGAATAAGTAAATACCAGATACTAATTCTGAATCGGTTGAATGAGACACATTTAATATCTTTAAGTAAGAATTTATTAATACTCACCAAAATTAGCATGAGCAATGTAATATGAAGGTCTCCCTTCAAAAGGAGTACCAGAATAAAGGTAAAGCAATGAAGGATTTTATTGCTAGAGTTAGAGTATATCAGTTAGTAGTGGAACTACTATGAGAATAGCTTTGGAAGCATCTAATTACAGCTATTCAACTAGAGACTAGAGCTCATATGGTCTAAGTTAATATTGATAAAGACATTCTTGATAAGGTGTATGCTAGTATAGAGATGTGCTTCTAAGCTATCGCTAATACTAAGTCTTAGGTAGAGTATGAGAAAGTAAGGGAGGTATATATATAAAGCCAGTTCTATTAAAAAGAATAGGCTATAGGTACAATGAAGAAAGTAGCCCCTACTCCTAAAACTAATGAGAAGAAGTTTGAGAATCTCAAGGACTGAATCTCAAAGCTGAAGCAGAAGGTGAAAACTAAGCCTAATGCTAAATCTAAAGCTAAGTCCAATAATTTCTCCAAGAAGAAAAAAGAGCTTAGCTAAGATGTAGTTACTTACGTTATGTAGTAGGCTTAGAAAAAGGACATGTAGTATATTAAGTATAGAGATAAAAACTATATGATAGGTGACTGCACAGTTAGATGAAAAACCTCAGTAGAGTCTAAAGGAAAGAATAAGACTAAGGAGGAAGTCAAGAAGGTGGCAATAGTGGTAGCTTTAGTAGAGCTACTTAAAGTTTCTTTTGATCAGATAATCAGTAATGATAAGTTAGATTATAAGGAAAACTCAAATTATTAGGAATACAAGCTATCTAGTACGTTAGGTTAGATAGTCTTGCAGGATTAGTTTTTTCTTTATGTTATTAAGAAGGGCATCTCTGTTAGTAGTTAGAAGGAGGAATATATTAGAGAACCTATAGATATTGATCCTACTTTTATTAGTTTTGTTTCTTATAATTTGTCTTTTTCTGTCTTTTCTTCTTTATAAAATACAAAAAAAGGGACAAAAAGAAAAGCCGATAATAAAGTGGCTCCTTTTGACAGCGAACTCTAAAAAAGACTATGAAATATATTAGTACTAGATATTTCTTTAGATACAATAAAAGGTCTTTCTTTAGTAGAAAAATCTGGTACAAAGGTATTGAAGTCTAATAGGTTAAAACTTCTTATTTTTATTAAGTTATTATAGAGATATAGAGGAATTAAATGTAACGTTTCTATTAATACTTTAGTTGATACTGGCGCAGAAGCTATAATTTTCGATTCTGATTTTATTAAACTGATAAAATTACTTTAAGTTAACAAGGAGAAAAGACTAAGATTAGAGAGTGTTAATAGCTCAATTCTCAAAAGGTCTGGTATAGTACAGGTATAAAACTTACAGATGGAAGTCCCTAATATAAGATTAGAGCGAAATCAAACTCTTAACTTAGTAACTAAGGTTGCATGCCTCAAACTAGGTCTTCTACTCATTTTAGGGATGGATTGGATCATTGCTAATTATAATAAGCTATAAGTCACTACTCTTTGTAGACTCGAGCTTAAGAGAGTATTAGAAATCGAGGAGATTACTAATTTTGCTGACTTTGTCAAAGTACTTGCAGATACTCAGTATGTTGGATTTATTAAGATTAGGGAATAGGATTATTAGAAGTTTGCAAATGGGGATATTTATAAGGTTATGAAAATAACTGCGAGTGAGAACCTAGAGGAACTTGCTGATCAATTGTTATTTTAGTATAGGGATTTTGCAAAAATCTTTAGAAAGAAGATGTAATCTGCCCTTTCTTCTCATAGTCTATAGGATATAATACTCGAGTTAGAAGAAAGAAAAAGTTCATTGTCAGAAAAGTTATACCCCCTCTCCTCTAATAAAATAGAGTTTCTTAAAGAATACTTTGACAAGATACTCCGAACTAGTAAAATTATACTGAGTAAAAGCAATATTAGTGCTTCTATTTTGTTTGCCAAAAACCTAATAGTAAGCTTCAAATAGTCATAGACTATAGAAGTTTTAATACTATTATAAAGAAAGATTTGTATCCCCTACTACTTATGACCACTCTTATAAAATAAGTTGGTACTTTATAGGTTTTCTCCAAACTCAACTTAAAACTTGGGTTTAACTTGTTAAGAATAGCAGCTGAAGACGGGTAAAAGATAGTATTCAAGACTAGATATAGCTTGTACGAGTATACAGTTATACCCTTTAGGCTAACTAATACTTCATCTATCTTCTAATAATATATTAACAATATTCTATCTAAGAGAATCAATTGAGAGATCATAGTATATATTAATGATATCCTTATATATACTTAGACTGAAAAAGAACATATCAAGCTCATCCGTTGGGTACTATAAAAGCTAATTATAAAAAACCTTTGTGTCAATATAGACAAGTGTATCTTCTATATCTTCAAGGTAGAATTCATAAGATTTAAACTTAGTACTAAAAAAATACAAATAGGTCAAAAAAATATCAAGGATATCTTCATATAGCAAGCCTCTCGGAATATCAAAAAGGTATAGAAGTTTATTGGTTTTACTAATTTCTATTGCTAGTTTATCAAAGGCTTTAGTAGTTTGGCTTTTCTAATCCAAATACTTACATACAATGTAGTTTCTTAGAATTAGATATAGCAGTATCAAAAGGCCTTCGATAAGCTAAAATATAGGTTAACTATAGCTCCAATACTATGCCATTATCATTCCAAACAACCAAAGATAATCAAGATAGATTTGTCTAATTTGGTAAAAGGTAGTATCTTATCTCAAAAGAAACTAGATAGTTATTAGTATTTAGTCACTTACTACTTAAAGCGCTTTATCCCAGCAGAGCTTAATTATAATATGTATGATAAAAAAATGGTTGTAATTATTAATTGCTTTTAAGAATGGAGACACTGCTTAATAAGTGCTCCTGAGAAGATAATTATATATATAGATTACAAGAACCTTGAATACTTTAATTCTATGAAGTTACTTAATCAAAAGTAGACAAGATGGGTAGAAATACTAAGCCAGTTCAATTTTAGGGTTATCTACTACCCAGGTAACAAGAATAGTAAGGCTGATACATTTTTCTATCAGGTTGATCCTGACTTTGAAGAAAAGGGGAAGAAGCAGGACCCTACGATTCGAATGTTTAAACCTAGTCAATTCTAACTAGGTTTAGATAAGGAGGAACTAGTAACATGTAGAATTATAATAGTAAAGACTTTATAGATGAAAGAATCAACTTGGTCAAAGGAAATCTTAAAGGCTGGCCTTATAGATAAGAAGTGGTTAGAGATTCAGAATACATTGAAGTTTATCAAGGAGTATCTCGATCTTGAGTACTATAGTTTGGAAGATGATATGGTGATCTATGAAAGATATTTATATATTCCTGATAACAACTTACTCAAGCTAAAGGTAGTATTTTAGAGCCATAATACTACAGTTGCAGAATACTTTAGATATAATAAAACCCTCGAACTAATAAAATGAAATTACTACTAGCAAAATATTAAAGAATAGGTACATGACTATATCTGTATATATGACTTTTGCCAGTGCAACAAGACAGTATAATATAAGAAATATGGTAAGCTCATACCTATTCTAATTCTCTATAGGCTATGGGAATATATTTCGATAGATTTCATTATTGATTTACCTCTAGTCAAAGGGTATAATCAGATCTCGGTTATTATTGATAGGTTTACTAAGATGGTATATTTCAGTTCTTTAAAAATTGGAAGACTAAAGAGTTAGCTGGAATATTTGTTAAGGAGGTATGTAGACTACATAGGTTGCTAAAGAAGGTTGTTTTAGATAGGGACTTAGTATTCACAAGTTCATTCTAGATGGAAATTATATGGTTTTTAAGAGTTGAGTTGGATAAGTCCTTGGTATATCACTCTTAAATAGATAGTCAAACTAAATGAGTCAACTAGATCCTAGAACATTATTTATAGATGTATTGCTATTGGGATCAGAATGACTAGGTTGAGTTACTTTTATTTACTAAGTTCTATTATAATAACACTATCCACTCTAGTACTAAACGTACTCCTTTTTATATAGTATATAGCCAACACCTTGAGAACAACTTCCAAAACTCAATTGAAGCCTCAACTGAATCCAACAATCCTGAGGTAGCTAAGACAGTCGAAACTCTGGATATAATAAAAGAGACTATAAGGAAAAACATAAAGGTAGCGTAGGCCTATATATTAAAATACTACAATCTTAAGGTAGCAGAGAAGGAACTGAAATTCAAGGTAGAAGACTAAGTTATAGTCAATGCTAAGAATATTAAAACTAGGCGTCCGACTAAGAAGCTTGACTATAAGCTTTGAAGGAAGTTTAGAATCAAGTGACCTATCAGTACTTATGCTTATGAGTTAGAACTTCCCCCAAGTACAGGCAAAATATACTCTATCTTCTATATCAGTCTGTTGGAACCCTACCACCTTAATACAATTGCCAGCAGATGTTCACCAACACCCTCTCCTATCAATCTCGAAGAATCAAAGTACCAGATTGAGAAGGTTAGGACTAATAAGCTTTGGAAAGGAAGACTTATATACTTAGTTTCTTAGAAGAGTTATAGTCGTGATAATAACACATAGGAACCATATAAGAACTTAAAGGATGGAGGCTCCGAAATTGTTCGAAAATTCCATCTGAATAATCTTCATAAACTACGGGACCCTAATATTATCTTATGAGGATTTTTCTTTTTTTCCTATTTAGCTTTAGGTATTTTGAATTATCTTTTAGGCATTTTTTGTTTTCTACATGTATTTCTTATACTATTTTCTGTCCTAAGGGTGTAATAAAACGTACGCAGCTATATTTCGACTGTTGTATATAAGAACTAGGCCTCAAGCCCTATCTATAATCATTAGTACTAATACTGATTCTATTTGTATGATCAATTAGGTTCTTATGGATAAGAACCTTAAAGGGGGAGACACTATTACAGGGTAATATTCAGCCCTACCATAGGTATCTGAGCTCTTATAGAACGACTCTAGATATCTATATGGACTCTAGGTATATTTATAAGAATATGGTGCAGGTATTTCTAATATTTATCTATAAGAGATAAGTATATAAAATAAGTATGAATCTTAAAGTGGTATATAACTATCATAGATAGTTAAGACCCTTATAGTATGCTTATAAACTCTTAAAAAAGCTATGGTTTAAGTTTTATAAGTATTTGATTAATAGTTTAATAGTTACACCTAGATTAATACGCTAACTATATATACATATACTAGCTATACTAGCTATTACCCTAAAGTCTTAGTATTACCCTGAATTGAAGTTATTACCCTGAACTTTAGGAAAATAACTCAGTAAAAATAAATAAAATAATGAAGCCATGAGGGCGTACTTTAGACCAAAGTGTGTCTGGTAATATTATAAGGGAACGCGTTCTGAGCCAAGGCCAAAAATACAGTTGAAATATAAAGTTTTTCGAATTTAATATTTCAAAGTTATATCTAGACTTATTTTTTGCCTTCATTCCATTTCCATAATCTATTTTATGATTGGAGTAATACTCATAGAGTTACAAAACCTTTAGTAAGGTTTATTAAATCTATAAGAAAGTTTATCTATTACTGATAATAACTCCACAAATAATATAGGCATCAAGATAAATTAAGATTCTATAATCTTCTATACATTAATGCCTATCCAATAATAATCTATTTATGACCTACGATTCTTTTTTAATAGAGTTATAAGCAGTTGAAAATTATTTTTAATAGACACTAGATACTATTAAGAAAATACTACTACAAGCTCAAATAAGATGACTCTATGATACTATTAGGTATTTATTCGATAGTATTAGAGATTGATATTATATCGGAAGTAGAAATTAGTCATCTTGGTTAAGCATTCTTTAATAGAATAAGTTAGCTTAAGTAAAGTATATAAAATATACAGGCATAGGAATCTTCTCTATGTTCAGGCTAGTAACCTATAACAATAAGCATAGATTATGACTGTATTAATAAAGGTGTAGATAGCATAATACTTAGGAAGAAATTCCTAAGAGTAACAGGTAGGTATACATCTTCAAAAATATTTTATCAAAGAATATTTACTATCATTATACATTATAAATAGTAAAAGTAGTTCTCAATTAAATCTAATTCTACTATCAAGAGTATTCAAAAGCAAGAGTACCTCAAGTATATGAAGCCTACAAAGTTCTAAATCTAGTTTTCTTTATTTCTAAGCAATGAAAAGATTTATATTATTTTTCAAAATAAGATCTGTTATGAAAGATTAAAGCAAATTGAACTTTCTATTATATCATATTATTCTGTATTATATAATAAGTATCATTATAGTAGTAAAAGTATTACCATGCTATTTTCTAGTATAAGAATGCTATATTAGTTAATAGAGCCCCCATAATACTATCTTTATCTACTGTTTTCTTATACTTCCTGTTATTAGTATTAAAGAATTTGTACTCTCTAGAATATTATTTATACACCTTTTAGATATTTGTATATAATTATTTATATATCCCTTATATATTCTATCTTTTATTCTATAGATATATTTCAATTAGATATTTCGATATATAGTTACTTCTCTTTGATTATGAATAGACTAGGCTATTTGATAAATATACTGATTCTCTATAAAAGAGGTCAGTTTTTACCTTCTATATTATCTTTCTTCTTCATATAATAACTTGTTTACTTCCTTATATCTAGTATCCTAATATCTATCCTAAGTATAGCTTAGACTATCTTATTATCTATAACTCTCTCGAATCTTTACTCGATCGCTTACATAATATCTTCTATATATATAATACTTGATATCTATAATATACTTCTATACTATTTATAATATTTTATTGTATATCAAATAGTCTCAGCTACTCCCTATGTCTTCTGATTCAAATATGGAGATAGGAGATCAGATATAAACTCCTACCGATAATGATACTACTTAGCGAATTCTAGTTATTTATTTAAGAAGCTACCCCTTGACTCCTTCCACTCTCCCTACAATCTAACTTGGTATTCTGCACATTTTTTTGAAATCATCTATCATACTCATAATACAGAATTAGCTACAGCCTATAAAATTTCAACCATCTTTACACTATCCACTATATATACTTCTATCTTAATAGAAGCTTATTAGTTATATTATTACCAAAAATTCTAATTTGGACTTATCTTTCCTAGTTTTATCTAGAATTTAACTCCTACCCTATAATAATATATTTATTTTCTAAAAATCAAAAAATCTAAATATTTTAATAAAGATCGATTCAAATTTACTAAGTTTGAAATTAAACTCTCCTTAGTTATCTACTTAAATCCTGCTCAATATACTTTAGATATTGCTAAAATTGCTTATGTTACATTCTTTCTAATTAAATCTGCAATAGAATGGTTTGAACTCTATTTAGATAAAACTACTAAAACTATAGACTTCTCTAATTATACGGCCTTTACTGAGGTACTAAAGAATACTTATAATGACCTAGATACTTACACTACTGCTGAAAGGAAACTTCTCAATATTCAATAAAAGAATCGATACTATTCTTCTTATCATACTAAATTCATTACTTATACTTCCATTCTCAATTATAGTAATCAAACTATGATCTTATTTTTCATTAATGAAGCCAATACCTCCCTTCAGGCAGCTCTAGTAGTTCAAGTATCACCCCCTAAAATCTTCCATAAGTTCGTCAACTCTGTATAAAGTTAAACAATAAGAAAAAGATTTTTAAAAATAAGAATCTTACTATAATAGCTACTCTCATTTGTAAACTTACTAAACCCCCCACGACTGCTGTAGGAACCAATCTAGGTCTAATAGACTTATCTATTACCTTAAAAAAGTAAGGACCTCTTTTCACTGAAATCTATAAATACTAATATAATAATAATCTTTATATGTATTGTAGAGAGATTGGCCATTGGGCTATCATATACCTATTTTTTGTAAAAACTAAGAAATTAGCTGCTATTAACACTACACTTTTGATCTTGACTAATATTCTTATTATCTCCTAAAGCTCTCAAACTCTATATAAGGCTCCGAAAAACTAATACTCTGTTTAGGTAATGATACCTACTCGAAGAGTACCAGAATATAATCTGGTACCATCTCTTCCCTTATTTCTGTATTCAATTCTTTCTCTACTTTGATGAAAATTTATTTAGAAGGAATTAGATATATTTTGTCTATTATTTCTCACAAATCTCATCAATAACTCACTTGTTAATACCATTATGCCTCTGCTTTATGCATCTCTACTATAGCTGTTTATCAAGACCTAGGCTCAGAAGATCTACTCATTTTACTTTATCTAGTTAATAAGAACCTTTCCGCTTCTTATATAATAGACTCGAGAGTAAGCTTCTAGTTTATTGACCTTGACTTTACTTTGAATATAAATTAACCTATAGAATTAAAATCTAAACCTAAAAACCTTATACTTGCCAATGAGGGATATTCTCTTATAGGACGAATTACCTATACCTATATACTTGCTTTAATAATTGACTAATATAAGAAAATCCTCATCTTTTATATTACAAAATTGACTATTTAGGATATCATTATAGGAAAATCATAGCTTAGCTACTATAATCCTATGATTGATTGGTCTTTTAATACAATTGACTTTCCTTCTCAGTTTTATTATGCCTACTATCTCCTACCATATCTCTAAACTAACCTACCTCTTCATGATAGATTATGTATTACTATTATTTCTCCTGCTGCCTTCCGTTTTACCATTAAGAATCCTGATTCTTGATTTTGTATTGCTCCAATCTAATCTTCTCTAGATGATAATAATACTACTAAACCTACAACTAACTTTATCCCTCCCAAGTATTATAACCTTTTGCCTTTTTTCTTGGAAAAAGAAGCTCAAGCCTTACCTTTATATTATTATGTTAACTATACTATCCCTTTGTAAGAAGAAGCTAAGCCCCTTCTCAGCTATATATACTCTATATTTAATTTAGAACTAAAGGAAATATGAAAATAGATTAATAAAAATCTATCCAAATCCTTTATTCAAGTAAGCTCCTCCTCTATTGTTTCTCCAATCCTGTTTGTTAAAAAAAAGGAAGGTTTACTCTATGTTTGTATCGATTACAGGGCCTTAAATGATGTTATTATCAAAGATCAGTACTTTCTACTATATATAGAGGAAACTCTTAATCAGATTCAGAAATATAAGTACTTTACCTATCTCGACCTCCATGTATCCTTTAATCAAATCCGTATTAAGATAAGTAATGAATGGAAAACTACCTTTTGAACTTGATATGATCTTTTTAAATTTCTTGTTATACTTTTTGGGCTAACTAATATTCTGGCTACTACTCAGTGCTATATGAATAATACTATACATGAATATTTGGATATCTTCTATATGTGTTATATTGATAATATCTTAATATACTCAAGAATCCTAAAACAATAGAAAGAGCAAGTATAAAAGGTTTTGACCAAACTTAGGAAAGTTAGATTATTTATCAAACTAGAAAAATGTAAATTCTTAGTAAATAAGACTACTTTCCATAGGTTTATTATTTCTGAATATGGATTTGAAATAGATTCCGTAAAAATTAATGCTATTCTTACTTAAGAAATACTTCAATCTATCAAGAATATCTAATACTTCCTTGGTTTTACTAATTTTTACTACTAGTTCATTTATAAATATTCTAACCTTTATCAGCCTCTTTTTAATTTATATAAGAAAGATACTCTATTGTATTAGAATTCCATTTATGAGAAGGTATTCCAGCTCTTGAAGCAGTCTTTTATTGTCACTCCTATCCTTTATGATTTTGATCTTAACCTTGATACTCTGATTGAGACTAATGTTTCTAATTAAGTTACTTCTGGAATCTTATCCTAAAAATACCTTAAGGATGGTAAACTCATACTCTACTCTATAGCATTTATCTCTGACAAAATATCTCTAGCAGAGTGCAATTATAGAATTAGTAATAAAGAGCTCTTTGCTATTATTTTAGTACTAGAAAAGTAGCATATCTATTTATATCAGCTATCACAGCCCTTTACTATCTTTACTAACTATCATAATCTTCAGAGGTTTACTACTAAAGCTCTTTTCTTCTATTATTAAGCTCGCTAGGTACAGGAATTAGTTTAGTATAATTTCAGAATTCTCTTCTATCCTAGCAAGTAAAATACTAAGACCAATATCCTTACTTGATAATCTGGTAACCTCCCTAAAAAAGAAAATAGTTATATCTACCCTATCTAGTCCCTAATACCTCCCAATAACTTTTCTCTTTTTGCTGTTTTGATTACCAATAATGAAGATATTCTTGTTACACTGATAATAGACAAACTTACTATATAAATTATATATACTTTCAAAACTAGTTCCAAGAAGTATGCTATTATTTTATTATCTAAATACCAGCTTTCTAATAGCTTACTGCTTGTTAATAGCCTTGTCTATATTCCTAATTCTCCAAATATTCAGTTTCATATCTTTTAGAATTATTACGATCACTCTACTGCTAGATACCCTAGTTAGGCTGCAACTTATGAACTTATATCATGTAATTATTGGTAGCCAAAAATAAGATAAACCATTACCTAGTATATTCGCAATTATGATACTTATACTCAAATTAAGCCTGCTTATCATATTACTTATAGTCTCCTAAAACCTCTTTAAGTTCCTTTTTGAAAATAATCATCTATCTTATTTGATCTTATTATAGAGTTTTCTATCTCTAATAGTTTTGATGTCTTATTAATTGTGGTTGATTGCCTATCTAAAATAGCATATTATATTCTCACTACTACTGATATTAATTCTAAGTAAATTGCTAAGCTATTTTTCAATAATATCTTTTACCTCTATAGTATCTCTAACTCTATCATCTCTGATCATAGTACCTAGTTTGTTTCTAAATTCATTCATTATTTAACCTCACTTGTTAGTATTTATTAAAGCATTTCTATAGCATTCTACCTTTAGACTGATAGCTAAACTAAGTAGATTAATACTATTATAGAGTAATATCTTTATACATACTGCAGCTACCAATAGAACAACTAGTTAGAACTCCTTAATATAGCTAAATTTTCCTATAATAATACTCTATCTTCAACCCTCAAAATTACTCTTTTTCAAGCTATATATAGTAAGAATACTTATTGTCAAATTAATTTATACCTAACTATAACACTCCCGATACCCTCAATAATTAAGGAATATCCTGATTGACTTGCAGAACTTGATTCTTACTTCCAATCCAAGATAGCTTAGGCTTAGGTAAGATACTTTGAACAAGTCTATAAAACTTAGATTCTACTACTCAAACTAGAGGTTGGTGATGAGGTATGATTACTCTACTATTACGTAAAGACTACTCGCCCGTCTATCAAATTTGATTTTAAGAAGTTGGAAAAGTTTCAAATCATATAGAAGGTCTTTACCTATACTTACAAACTCAACCTTCCTACCTCCATAAAGATTTATCCTATCTTCTATGTCTTGCTTCTTAAACTAGCTTCTACTAATCCTTTTCTAAGTTAATACCAGCCATAATAATTACTTATCATCGTTGAGAACAAATCTGAATAGGAAGTCAATGAAATCATTAACTTCCAATTTTATAGATAAACACTTGAATATCTTACCTAATAGGTAGGTTATAATGAGCTTACCTAAGAACCTGTACCCTTATTCTTGAATATATCTAGTACTATAAAATAATTCTATACTATATATCCCTCCAAACCTTAACCTTATACTTTCCCAAAATGAGTATAAAATTAAGTGATACCTTAGGTTTATAGGAGCCTTTTCTCTAGAGAAGGGGCTACTATCATAAATCGTCCTTTGTCTATTATAGATTATTCTATAGATACTATCATAGACATTATTATGAATACTATCATGAATATAATTATAACTACTATAATTATTATACTATGAATCTCAATAGTATACTAATAACTTATATATTTACCAGTATAAAAGTATACTACCTTGGACTCGATCTTCTAGAACCTTATATCCTGTGATAGACATGCTAGTACTAGTATAACTTTTATCGAGCCTTTCGTATTTGATTCCTATTCTAGACTAGTTAGGCTACTAACCACATTCCAGAAGTTCTAATTAGGTATTTACTTAACTAGAGAATATACTAGATTAGTCTAATAGAACAACATTACTTCTCTTAAACTTTAGGACCAGCAAGAATTCTATTGGTACTAGTATAACTCTCAAATAAGATATCAATCTTACTATACTATACATATTTACTATTTCTTTATACCTCTCCTTATTAGTATTGAAGAATTTATATTCCCTAAAACCTTTTATATACACCTTTCATATATTTTTATATAGTTGTTTATGTGTTCCTTATATATTCTATCTTCTATTCTACCAATATACTTCAATAAAGTATTTTAATATATTATTACTTCTCTTTAGTTATAAATAAACTAGGCTATTTGATAAATACACTGATTCTCTATAAAAGAAGTCGGTCTTTACCTTTTATATTATCTTTCTTCTTTATATAATAACTTATTCACTTCTTTGTATCTAGTATCCTAATATCTATCTAGAGTATAACTTAGACTTTCTTATTATCTGTAATCCTCTCGAACCTTTACTCGATCACTCATATAATATTTCCTATATGTATAATACTTAATACCCATAATATACTCCTACACTATTCATAATAACCACTATCAATATTATAAATATAGAAACTCTACTTCCTCTTCTAAAATTATATGAATAATTTTGAGAGCTATTAACTATATTTATATATATTGGAGTCTTAATAAACTTTTCACCTTTATTTACTAGACTTATTAAGTCTCATAGAGGTATAGTACTATAGATATCGAAAGTATAGTAGTATTTATATTGTAAGTATAAAAACTCTCTTCTCTCTTACTAGATTATATACCTAATTTTAATAATAGACAACTATACTTATATATCTCGAAAAGCCTAACTATACTCTCATATAAATAAGCTAAAGTCTTTAAAATAAATAAATTCTATATATAAATATTATATATTGATAGTATTTATATTTGTTAAAAATTTTATAAAATAAGTTAGCTATATATCTACATATTAGAGATTTAGCAATTCTTTTACTCAAATAGTAGTTTATGAGTTTTGTTGATTTATATTATAGATTATATTATAGATTATATTATAAATGAAATTCTAAATATCCCTATAATATAAGAGCTATATTAGTGATAGCTACCATATTACTTAGTAATTTATAGTAGTAAAGAGAGAAATTAGAATTATACTACTTTACTTAAATGGGTATAATTAACTTTACTTAGTAGTAACCTTATAGCTTATTTTAGAAAAGCCTACTTAAACTAGTAATATATACTAGTAAATAATAAAGCTAATAATATACTATATCTCTATAGATAATAGTCATATTTAGTTAAATGCTATACTAACTTCTCCTTTATATAGTTATAAAGTAGATATAAAACTTTTCTATATGTAATTATAATATAGGTATATCTAGAGTTTTTATTTTTATATAGTACTATACTTACTAATATATATGACAATTTAAATATTTACTATCTTGTTTATATACCTACAATTTATATATTGCTTACTTACTTAGATACTTACACTTTATATATTTACTAGTTTGCTTATATACCTACAATTTATATATTTATCACTTTACTTAAATAAGTATACATTTACTGGCTTATAAGTTACATAGACTAGAAATATATAGATACTAGAAAAAGAAGCTAGAAAAGTATAAATTATATATATATATATAAAGATCATAAATATTAGCTAAAATAGCTATAAAGATATCAAATATATAGATATTAGAATAAAAAGCTAGTAATATATAAATTGTATATATATTAGTATAAGAAACTAGTAACTGCATATTTATTTAAAAAAGCTAGTAAGTATATGAATTATAGGTATCTAAATAAGCTACTAAATGTATTTTTTATAAGTATATAAATAAGCTATTAAATACTTGAATTACTATATATATTAGCAAGTCTAGTACTATATAAAGATAAAAACTCTAGATACCTATATCTATATTATAGTTATATACTTATAGAATAGTTTTATTATAGATCTACTTCATAAGTATATAGAGGAGAAGTTAATATAATATTAAACTAAATATAACTATTACTTAATAGGTATAATATACTATTAGCTTTACTACTATACTAGTATATATTGCTAGTCTAAGTAGACTTTTCTAAACTAGTCTATAAGGTAGCTATTAGGTAGAATTAATTATACCTAGTTAGATAGAGTAATATATCCTTAATTTCCTTTTTTGCTACTATAAATTACTAGATAATATAATAGCTACTACTGGTACAGCTCTCATATTATAAGAATATTTAAAATTTTATTTATAATATAATCTATAACATAATCTATAATATAAGTCAATAAAACTTATAAACTACTATTTAGGTAAGAAAATTACTAGATCTCTAATATATACATATATAGCTAACCTATATTATAGGATTTTTAATAAATATAAATACTATTAAGATATAATATTTATATATAGAACTTACTTATCTTAAGGATTTTAATTTATATATAAAAAAGTATGGCTAGGCTTTTTAAGATATACAAGTATAATTAACTACTGTCAGAATTAGATATATAATCTAGTAAGAGAGAAGAAAGTTTTAATATCTATAATGTAAATACTATTATGCTTTCGATATTTACAATACTATACTTTTATAAGACTAAGTAAGTTTAGCAAATAAAGGTAAAAGTATTATTAGAACTCTAATATATATAAGTATAACTATTAGCTCTTAGAATTATTCATATGATCTTAGATAAAGGAGAAGAATTTCTATATCTATAATATTGATACTAGTATATCTCTGATATTAATAATAGTATACCTCTTATATCGATACTAGTATATCTCTAATATTGATAGTAGTATATCTCCAATGTTGGCTCTATCTACCTCTATAAGACTAAGTAAGTTCTTTTAATAGAGATGAGAGTATAACTAGACCTCTAATATATATAAGAATTATTGACTACTGTCAGAATTATCTATATACTCTAAAAAGAGGAAAAAGAATTACTATACCTCTAATATCAATCATAGTATATCTTTAATATTGATAGTAGTATATTTTTGATATTAATTCTATTATACCTATATAAAACCAAATAAGTTCCTTTGACTAAGATAAAAGTATAGCTAAACTTCCTAATATATATAAGTATAGCTAACTACTATTAGGATTAGATATATAATCTAACTAGAAAGAGGAATGTTTTTATATTTATAATATAAGTACTACCATACTTTTAATATTAATAGTCTTATATTTCTATAAGACTAGACAAGTTCAATAAATAAAAGTAAAAGTATTATCAAGCCTCTAATATATATAAGTATTATTATCTGCTTTTAGTATTATCTATTCGATCTTAGAAGTGAGAAGAGAGTTTATATACTTCTGAAGTTAATAGTATTATACTTCTAATATTAATAGTACTATACTTTCAATATTGATACTATTATACTTCTAATATTAATAATACTATACCTTTGATATTGATACTATCATATATCTAATATTAATAATATTATATCTGTAATATCAATATTACTATATCTCTAATATTAATACTATTATATCTCTAATATTAATATTGCTATACCTCTAATATCAATACTACTATACCTCTAATTTCCATACTACCCTACTTCTAATATTAATATTACTCTACCTTTAATATTAATACTACTATACCTCTAACATTTACAATAGCATACCTTTAATATCGATACTATTATACCTATAATATTATTACTGCTATCTCTCTAATATCAATACTACTCTACTTCTAATATTGATATTCTTCTACTCTCAATGTTTATACTACTATGCCTTCTTTTATGATCAAGATATGCTTATTAGTAGCTTAGTTATTATATAGATAGTTTTGGAAGTATTATTCTAAATTTATATTGAAGTCATATACTATAGCCTCATAATAACTAATAATAGAGGTAGTAGAAAGTTAGTTTGGTTTTAAGTACTCTAGCTTATTATAGGATAATCTTTTATATATATATATATATTACAATATTATAAATGTATTTTATACTTAGTTATTAGTATTTTTTTAATATTGGATCTATTTTCTTATATATAGCAGACCTCTAGTATAGGGAAGCTGAAGATATACTTTCTTCCAGATTGAATAGGTAAGGCATTATATAACTTATAGGTAATCTGGAATAAGTTAGTCTTGATGCTATAGATTAGATTTATTATACTCAAAAACAAGAAAATTATCCTTATATTAAGACTATTAACTATAGTATCTAGAAGTTAGTAATTATAATTAGAGTTTTCTAAATTATCAGTTTATCTATTATAATACTAGTATTACTAGAGATATAAAAGGCAAACTCAATTCTTTCCTAATATCTTATTTCATTAGTATTAAAAAATTTATATTTAGGGAACTCTAGTAGTATATTTCTTGAATATTACTTATATATCTTTCTATTATAATTTAAATTAAAATACTTTGATAGTTATACTAGCTAGTAATATAACTCTTAAAGATAGAAACTAAATTATTTATAAAAAGAGTTAATTTTTATTATATATTTTTTTCTTTATATAATAATTTGTTTTTTTCCTTATATCTAATAATAATATTCTATTTACTCTTATATAATATTCAGACTATCTCACTTCTTTATTTCTTATCAATTTAGATTTCATATAAGTTTCCTACTACTTTAATCATATATATAATACCTTTTATATATATAGTACTTCTATAACTACTTATTTAATTACTAGATAAAGTCTTTTTTTAATACCTATATTATAAGTAATATCCTGATACTAACTTTTAGTATTAAAGTACCTTTCTAAAATAATTTATAATACTTTATTATATAACTTATAGTCTTTACTATATACTATAATATCTTCTACTTAGATAGCTCTACTATCTAAAGATAACAAATAGTAAACTCTAATTGATATACTCTAGAATACTTCTCTTTTACTTTCTTTATTTTTTTCTACTATATTTTTAGCAACTCTAATATCTTTTTACTTCTTTATTTATAAAGCTTTTAGGAGTAGTATATACTTTAGTTAAACTATACTAAATATTTTTAATATACTTATAACTAATATTTTAATAATAGTAGAATACTATTAGGCCTACTATAATAAAAAATATAAATATAAAGTAACTGCCTCTAGTTTGACTCTATAAATAGCCACTATAATACAATTCTTATTTTATACTCTTAAATTCTATAAACTAGAAAATCTTGATAGTATTAAATCTAAATTTACTAGATTTATAACTAAGCTAGAGCTAGTTTTTTCTTTTAATTTTATCTATTATATTAATAATATAATAAAAATTACTTATATAGTTTTTTACTTAACTAGTTATACTATAAACTATTTTAAACTATACTTTAATTAAACTTAAAAAACTATTAATTTTAATATATATAATAAATTTATAATAGTCTTAAAATATATTTATAATAATTTAAATACAAAAGCTATAGTAAAATAAAAGCTCTTTATTCTTAAGTAAGGAAATAAAAACTACTCTATTTACTATATTAAATTTACTACTTATACTTTAATTTTCAATTTAGACTACCAAATAAAAATTTTATTCTTTACTAATAGAGCTAATTATAGCTTTAAAATACTTTTCTTTCCTTAAACCTTTTTTTTTTAAGATTTTAATAAATTTGTTTAACTTTATATTAAGTTAGATACTTATATAAAATTATTCTGATTATAAAAGCCTCCTAAAACTATAGAATCTAAATAATAATCCTCTATATTAAAACTAATCTCTTTAAACTCTACTAAAACTCTTCTTAGACTTATACATTTTTCTATCTCTCATAAAGATAATCTTCTTATAGAGAAAATCTATAAATACTATTAAGATAATAAGCTTTATATATATTATAAAAGATTTAATTATTGAGTTACTAATTACTCTATCTTTATAAAAAGCAAGAAATTAGTTATTATTAGTACTACTACTCCTTCTTTACCTAATATTAAAATTCTCAACTCCTAGATCCTTTTTAAGGTACTAAAAAAATAGTATCTTTTTTAAATATTAATACTAGTTTAAAAAGTACTAAAATACTTTCTAATACTATCTCTTCTGATTTTATTTCTTTTATTAGTTTAAATTTATTTTCTATTTTAGATAAGGTTTATTTTAAAGGAATTATAAATATTCTATATATTATTTCCTACAAAACTTATTAATAGGTTATTTCATAATATTACTTTATTTATACTTTAACTATTTCTATAATTTCTATTACTTATAACTTAAAATCTAAGAATTTACTTATTTTGCCTTACCTAATAAATAAAAACTATTTAGCTACTTATATAGTAGATTTAAGAATATATTTCTAGTTGATTAATATTAACTTTACTTTGAATATAAACTTATTTATAAATTTGAAACTACAATCTAAGAATCTTATACTAACTAATAATAAATATTGCTTAATAGAGTAAATTATATATATTTATAGTTTAAAACTTATAATTGACTAGTATCTAGAGGTTTTAACTTTTTATATTATTAAACTAGCTTATTAGTATTTAATTATTAGAAAACTATACTTTTAACTTTATAATCCCTTAATTAACTAGACTTAAAATACTATTACCTTTATCTTAGAATATTACTATACTTATTACCTATTTATTTAAATACTAATCTATCTCAAATCTCTAGAAAAGATCCTAAACTATTTCTAAATCTTAATTATTTCTTAAACTACTTTTTAAATAGCTATTAAAGACCTAAAGTTTAAATTATATATTACTATAATCTATATATTTTTAGAAGATAGTAATGATTATAACTAAAAACTAACTACTAAATATATTTTCTTTAAATATTATAACTATCTAAACCTTTTCTCTAAAAAAAAGTTTAAATTTTACTTTTTTACTAATATATCAACTATATAATCTTATTTCAAGAAGGAGCTAAACTTCTATTTAGATAAATATATTCTATATTATATTCTAAATTAATAGTAGTTAGAGAATAGATTAATTAGAATCTCTCCAAATTCTTGATTTAAGCTAGTTCTTCTTTTACTATATTTTCTATCCTATTTATTTAGAAAAAAAATAGTTTTCTCTATTTATATATTAATTATTAAGCTCTTAATAATATAATAATTAAAAACCAAAATCCTTTACTATAAATTAAGAAAACCTTTTACTAAATTTATAGCTA
Source organism: Tirmania nivea (assembly GCA_015179035.1). Taxonomy (NCBI): domain Eukaryota; kingdom Fungi; phylum Ascomycota; class Pezizomycetes; order Pezizales; family Pezizaceae; genus Tirmania; species Tirmania nivea. The sequence goes on along the minus strand of WHUY01000077.1, from coordinate 143,608 downwards.
TAAGTACTTAACTAGTTTTAACCTTTAAAATTACTTTAATCAGATCTAAATTAATAAAGATGATAAATAAAAGTCTACCTTTAGAACCTACTATAAACTCTTTAAATTATTTATTATATCTTTTAGATTAACTAATACTCTAGCTATAGTCTAAAGATTTATAAATAATATACTCTAAGAATATTTTAATATATTTTATATTTATTATATAGACAATATTTTAATTTACTCAAAAACTTTAAAAGAATATAAAAAATAACTACAAAAGATTTTATAAAAGTTAAAATAGGCTAAACTATTTATCAAACTAGAGAAATATAAATTTTATATTAATAAAACTATATCTTTTAGTTTTATTATCTCCTATAATAAAGTACTATTATAGCTACAAAATAAAGATAATAAAGTATTATTTATAAATATGAAATAATATTAAACTATTACTTTTACTCTTCTTATATAAGATCTATAAAGATAGAATTATTTCTTAATAAATATACTTATATATCTTCTTTAAAATATTATAGCTTTCTTTAGAAGACTTTCTTTAAATATATATATTTAATCAGTTTTTCTAATCTTTAGTAGAAACTACTTACCTTTCTACTTATTCTTACTACTTATACTTAGTTATCTTAGTTTATACTTAATAGTACTTATTGCTTTTTAATTTAAAGAGGTCTCTATTTTTATTCTATTATCTAATTTTTAAGTAGTATTATTATACTTTCTATCAAGATAACTTAGATGGTACTTTCTTTTTTAATATAGTAGACTTATTATTATAGTATAAACTATAATATAGACTATAGATATGACACTAGGGAATGCATATAGACTTGGGGACAATAGTTTGGTTATAGATAATAGCATAGATATAGACTATAGTATAGACTATAGATAATAGTATAGATATAGATAATAGTATAGATATAGACAATAGTATGGATATAGGTAATAGTATAGATATAGATAATAGTATAAATGTAAATAATAGTATAGATATAAATAATAGTATAGATATAAGGTAGCTTATATTATGAACTAGAATATATAAGATATTGAGTATATAGCCAAGGACAAAGGCTATAAATAATAGGCAATACTAGTATTAACTGATAGGTAGCTAAAGATATAAGATATTATAAGGATATAAACTGTAGATGAGAGTGTAGATATAAATCATCAATATGCACTTTTAGATATATATATAGCTAATAATAAAGACTATAGATAATAGGTAATACTAGTATCAACTACTAGGCAGCTAGGAATATAAGATATTATAAGGATATAAGATTATAGACAAAATTGTAGATATTAAGTAAGGCTTCTATTAACTATTAATAATATAAAATATTGTAAGAATATAGACTATAGATAAAGGAAGTATAATTTGCAACTGCTACCAGAGTATGAATAGGATGTAGATGTAAAGAATCATATTAACTAAACTAAAGTATAAGATATTGCATGAAGAATAAGAATAAAGAATAGAAATGAAGACCTCCTATATATATAATTATCCTTATCTATAATACTTACTTTGATATAAGTTCTTTTTATTATATATATAAGAAAGCTTATATATGTAATACTTAATATAATATTACCTACAATATAGGTAATTGTTTATAGCATATGTATATCACTTATGATATAGATGATAGTTTGTAATAGTCCATAATAATCTATGATAATTCATAATAGAAACTATAATATTATTTTCTTCTAAGAACTAAAGTCTTTTAAGACTTAGTTAGATTTAAGTAGTTTTTGAATAGAAATAATAGCTAAAATATATGAAATACTAAGAATAGTAAGATAGAAGGGCAAGAATATTATGATAAGAAAAACAAATATTTTAGAAGAAACTTATTAGGCTACTAAAAGATATTAATATTGATATAAAGTTCTAATCTCATAAGCTATTCAGGTAAGTACCAACCTGTCGAAAAATACTAGGCTATTAGAAAGAATTAATCTTAGACTTGAAAAGAGAAATAGAAATAATAAAAACTGGTAGAATAAAAAATAATATAAAAGTAGTATATAAGAAGAGAACTAAGAATATATAAAAGTAAAATATAAGATAGAAGCTAAGAATAATAAAAAAATGACATAAATAAGAATATAAATAATAATATAAATAAAGAGAATAATTAAAATAAAGAAAATAATGAAAATAAGAATATTATGACTAAAGAAGATAATAATCTAAAAAGTATATATAATATAGATAATATAATAAGTAAAAAAGTACAATAAAGTCATTAAAGAAGATTTTAATATTAATATCGAGAGTATATAATATAAACAGTATAATAAGTAAAAAAGTATAATAAGGTTACTAGAAAATATCTTAATATTAGTATTAAGAAAATAAATATAATAGATATATATAATAAGTAGAAAAGTATAGGTAGATCATTAGAAAATATCTCAATATCAGTACTAAGAGGACAATTAAGATAGATATATTAACCTATACCTAGTTGACTATATATATTTAGGTTATAAGGTTATAGTTATAGGATTTTTATACAGTTTACTATTATATTAGTACTATATATATATTCCTCCTCCTTAGGAAGATCTCTTAATCTTCTTATTATTATATTAGGCTAACTACCTCTATTATTAGGATAGCTAGAGTAATAGTGATATAGAACCTAGATATAATATAATGAAGGGTTTGTCCATACAGGATAGATGATAGTAATGATATAGATTTATTGGCTACATTATACTTCTAACATCCTTACTATATATAATACTAGTATACAAGTTTATTGATACTGGGTTTAAATAGGCCTTACTAGTAAAAAATAGTAAGAAGAACAAAAGATTATATAATAGTATAGTTCTTTATATGAGTTTCTATAGTAGTTAATAGGGTAGTAGATAGGGTTAGTAATATAGTAGGAGTATTAGTATAAGAGATTAAACTAGAAGTTGGTAATTTAAGGTGATTACTAAATTATGACTATAGAGCTTATTACTGAGTATTAAGATATTAACAGATAGTGACAAATTCATTAAAAATAGTTAGTTTAGGATAGGATATAGGTTACTTAGGTTATTACTTATAAATTTTTCTAGATTACAAATCTGTCAATTCAATTTCTCCTTTAGTTAGTTTCAAGATAAAGTAGTACCAATATTTTATATATCTTATAATTGGGTATATAAATTATTAATGACTTCTTTTTGGAAATCTATCTGATCTCTAACTTCATATAAAGTATTAATAGTTAATTATTTATAGAGTTATTATTATAGGTCTTTAATTTTGATTTACAATATAGTGATATCTATACTTAGATTAAGAAGAGTGAGTATTTTGGGTTTGTAATATAGTAATATCTATACTCTAATTGAGGAGAGTAAGAATTTAATCAAAAGGAGTAATAGTTTCTTAAATATTATTAGTATAATCATTGATAGCATTTAGTAAGGTCTACTTCTACTCACAACTAAGCAAGCAATTTAGAAGAGATATAGTAATTGGACAATTTAATCTAAAAGAGTAATAGTTTCTTTCATAATAGGTAACTTAGTAGTATAAGATATTGGCAGAGTCTTCTTTTACTCATAGCCAAGTAAGTAGATTTAAAAAAAATATAGTAATTATAAGACAAAGTTATAATTGATAGAGTAGTAAGGATATAATATAATATTATAGTATAGACTATAATATAAACTATAGATATGACTTTAGGAAGTATATGTAAAATTGGAAACAATAGCTTAGTTATAGATAATAATATAGATATAGACTATAATATAGATTATAGACAATATTATAGATATAGATAATAGTATAAATATAAACAATAGTATAGATATAAGTAATAGTATAGATATAGACAATAGTATAGATATGTATAATAGTATAGATATGGACAATAGTATAGACATAAAATAGATTATATTATAAACTAGAATATATATAATATTATATATATAGTTGAGGTTGAAGACTATAGATAATAAGTAATACTAATATTAACTACTAGGTAGCTAAGGATATAAGGTATTGTAAGGATATAAACTATAGATAAGAGTATAGACATAAATTGTCAATATATAATCTTAGATATATATATAGTTGATAACAAAGACTATAGATAATAGGCAATACTAGTATTGACTATTAGGCAGCTAGAAATATAAGATATTATAAGGATATAAGACTATAAATAAGATTATAGATATTAAATAAGGCTTATATTGATTGCTAGTAATAAAAAGTATTATGAAAATATAGACTATAGATGAAGAAAGCATAACCTATAACTACTGCTAGAGTATTAATAGGACATATATATAAAGAATTATATTAGCTAAGCTAAAGTATAAGATATTGTATGAAGAATAAGAATAAAGAATAGAAATAATAGTATCCTATATATATAATTATCTTTACCTATAATACTTATTTTAATATAAGTTCTTTTTATTATATATATAAGAAAGCTTATATATATGATATTTAATATGATATTACTTATAATATAAGTAATACTTTATAGTATATATATATTATCTGTAATGCAGGTAATAGTTTATAATAGTCTATAACAATCCATAATATTCTATACCAGAGACTGTGACACTTATTAGTATTTAAAGTACTACTCTACTAGCTTATAACCTCCTATACTAAAGCGTATTTTAAATATTTTACTACTACTATAATAGTAATATTAACTTATATTAGTAGTATTATTTTAGTATAATAATATTATTTCTATAATAATTTATGATAGTAATATTATTTATAATAGTTTATAATAGTAGTATTATTTTATAATAGTAAATACTATATCTATAATATCTTTAAATAAAATTTTCAAATAAACCTTACAAAAGTTAATACTTTTTTTAACTAAAAAACTTTAAAATTAGTAAAAAATATTTACTATTTTCTTAGATTTACTAACTTCTACTAGCCTTTTATTAATAAATATTTATACTTCTATTAATTCCTCTTTAATCTACTCTGAAAAGATATCCTTTATATTTAAAATATTATATATAAGGAGGTTTTTAGTCTCCTTAAAAAAGTCTTTACTTCTACTTCTATCTTTTAATATCTTAACCTTAACTTTAAAACTCTTATAAAAACTAATACTTTATACTATATTACTTTTAAAATATACTCTTAAAACTATCTAAAAAATAAAAAATTTACATTTAATTCTATTACCTTTATCTTTAAGAAAATATTTTCTACTAAATATAATTATAAAATTAGTAATAAAAAACTCCTTGCAATTATCTTAGTTCTTAAAAAATAGTATATTTATCTTTATTAACTACTATACTCTTTTATTATTATTATTAACTACTACAATCTATAAATATTTACTTTTAAAGCTTTCTTTATCTAATAACAAGTATAATAGATATAAAAATTAGTCTAATATAATTTTAAGATTATTTTATAGCCTAGTAGCTAGAATATAAAGGCCAAAATATTAACAAAACACTCTAAAAATCTTTTTACAAAAAGAAATAAATATAGTCACTTAATATAAGCCCTTATTCTTTCTAGAAAATTATTTCTTTTTATAACTTTAATTATAAATAATAAAGATATTCTTACTACTATAACATCTAATAAATTAGCTAAAGAAATTATTTTTATTCTTAAGATAAAGTTCAAAAAATACTTTATAGTCCCTTTATTTAAGTATAACATCTTTGATATATTTAGTTCTATCAATAATCTTATCTATATTCCCAATTCACTAGATATTTATTTCTAAATTCTATATAACTATTATAATTATCTTATTATTAAAAATATTAGTCTTATAGTAATCTATAAACTTATATTATAGAACTACTAATAGCTAAAAATATATTAAACTATTATTTAATATATTCAAACCTATGATATATATACCTATATTAAATCTACTTACTATTTCCTTTATAGTTTTTTAAAATTCCTATAAGTTTTTATTTAAAAATAGTTATCTATTTCTTTTAACTTTATTATAAGATTCTCTATCTTTAATAAATTTGATACTTTACTTATAGTAGTTAACTAACTTTCTAAGATAGCTCACTAGATTTTTACTATAATTAATATTAACTTTAAGTAGATTACTAATTTCTTTTTTGATAATATCTTTTAATTTTATATAATTTCTAATTTAATTATTTTTAATTATAGTACTTAAATTATTTCTTAATTTATTTGTTCCTTAATATTACTTATTAGTATTTAGTAGAAGGTTTCTATTGCCTTTTATTCTCAAACTGATAGCTAAATTAAGAAAATTAATATAATTTTCTAATAATATTTATAAATTTATTATAATTACTAATAAAATAACTAGTCTAAACTAATTACTATAGTTAAATTCTTATATAATAATAACCTATCTATTATTTTTAGTATTATATACTTTTAAATTATATATAGTAGAAACTTTTGCTATCTAATTTATCTAAATCCTATAGTAAAACTTCTAGTACCTACTATAATTAAGAAATATATAGATTATTTTAAAAAACTTAATACTCATTTTAAATCTAAAATAATTTAGGGCTAAGCAACTTACTTAAAATAAGCTAATAGATTTTATATTCTTTTACTTATACTAGATATTAATAATAAAATATAGCTCTTCTACTAACCTATTAAAATAACTTACTCTTTAGCTTAATTAGATTTCAAGAAACTTAATAACTTTTGAATTATTTAAAAGATCTTATTTTATATTTATCAGCTTAATCTCTCTATCTTAATAAAAATCTATTCTATTTTCTATATCTTACTCCTTAAACCTATCTTTATAGACTTTTTATCTAGTCAAACTTAGTTAATCTTACTTTTTATTATTATTAAAGTTGAATTCAAGTGAGAAGTTAATAAAATAATTAACTTATATTTCTAAAGATAATTTTTTAAATATCTTACTTATTAGGTAAGTTATAATAAACTTATCTAAAAACCTACTATTTTATTTATAAATATACCTAATACTATATAAATATTTTATATGTTATATCCTTTAAAATCCTAACTTCATACTTTATAAAAATAAGTAGAATTAAATACCTTGACTATAACTTATAAGAACTTGTCCTTAAAGAGGGGGCTACTATTATAAACCTACTTTTATTAATCTCTAGTCCCTATTATATACTAGTAATCTATATATTTATCAATATAAGTATATTAGCTAAAACCTAATTTCCTAGAACTAATACTTATTAATTATTCTTATACCCAATCTTTATTTAATCCTTACTTTAAATTAGTTTAATTACTAACTATATCCTAAAAGTCTTAACTAAAAACTTACTTAACTAATAAATTAACTAAAATAGTTTAGTTAAATGACCTTACTTTTCTTAAATTATAAGAGTTATATTAATATTAGTATAACTTTTAAATAAGAAATCGATTTCTTTACACTATCCTTATTTACTATCTTCTTATACCTTATTTTATTAATATTAAAGAATTTATATTTTAAGAACTTTATTGGTATACCTCTTGAGTATTATTTATATATCCTTTTATTATAACTTAAATTAGAATAATTTAATAGTTATACTAGCTAGTAGTATAACTTTTAAAGAAAAAAACTAAATTGTTTATAAAAAAGATTAATTTTTACTATATATTTTCTTTTTCATATTATAACTTGTTTTTCTCCTTATATCTAATAATAATATCTTATTTATTATTAAATATAGTTCAAACTATTTTACTTCTTTATTCTTTATTGACTTAAGTTTTACCTAATTCTCCTACTACCTCAATTATATATATAATACCTTCTATATATATAATACTTATATAACTACTTACTTAATTAGTAAATAAAATACTTTCTTATTACTTATACTATAGGTTATATTCTAATACTAACCTTTAGTATTAAAGTACTTTTCTAGATTAATTTAAAATATACAATTAGTATAAAAATTTATAATAATATTATATATAATATTTAAAGTTAAAGGTAATTATATTTTATATAAATTATATATTTATATTATAGTAAGGAAATTAAAGAATTTCTAATATAAAAAGGTAGTATCTCAATTTAGTAATAAATAGGAATAGTTATTCTTAATATTATCTAATAGTTATCTATAGTTTTATTTTATATATACTAATTCTTAATTCTATAGATTATTTATTAATTACTTTTAATTTTTAAGATTTTTTAAATTTATATAATAGAAGTTAGTAATAGCTTATAAACTTTTTATTTATAAATATATATATAATAGCTCTATAGTTTATAAGAATATAAATTAAGATATTATTATTAATATTTTTTAATTTATAAGTAAATATAAAATAATTTTTTTTTAATACTTTCTTAAATATAGGCTATAATAATAAACTAAAAATATATAAAGAAAATTTTAGTAGCTTTATATTAGTACTATTATATTAAAGTAAACTTATTCTTTTAATATTAGTAATATAGTATTATTTTATAATATAATTTCTACTATTTAAAAAAGATAGTATTAGATTTAAAGATAGGCTTTTACTCTATAACCTAGTTTACTATAATATTAATAATAATTTTTAGCTATTTACTTAGTTTTTTATTTTAAAAATACTTTTTTTAATTTTATTAAAAAATCTATTAACTTTATATATATTTTTATAACTATTAATTGGATAATAGTAGGGATTTATAATATAATAGAAATATTAATATATAGATAAAAAGTTAAGATAAAATTTAAATATATAAGATAATTTTTGAATTATAATTATAGAACTTATTATTATATATTAAAATATTAATAAATAATAATAAATTTATCAATAGTAGCTAGTTTAATATATACTCTTAAAATATCTTTTTAAAGTTAGAAAAATAGATCTGTTTTAAGAGTAGCTAGCTTAGCTATATCATTCTAACTAAGTTTAGTTATATATTACTAAAATTTAGTAAAATAAATTATAAAATTATATATTTCTTAAATAATAGTATAAAACTTATATTTAGTATTTGCTACTCTATTAGGATCTTTAAATATATTTTTAAAGATTATAATAAGAGTATTTAAGTTAATCAAATTTATATTATTATTCTAAATATATAGTATAACCTAATTAAGTATTTAATTTAAGAGAAAATTAACTACTAAATATAGTTTAATTTATTTATTAGTATATATAGCTATTTTTATATAAAATTAATTTAAAAAAAGATATAATTTATTTTAATCTTTAATATCAAACTTTCCTAAGTTAGAAACTTTTTTAATTAAATTTCCTCCTCTTTATTAGTTTTTAGATAAAATAGGATTAATATCTTGTATAGCTTATAATTAAGTATATAATTTATTAATAACTACTGTTTAAAGGTTTATATATTTTTTAGTCTCTTATAATAATTGTTGTAAATTAATAAGTTAGATCTATAAGCTATTAATATATATACTCTAATTAAAAAATATAAGAATTCAATTTAAAAATATAATAATTTCTTATATAATAATAATATAGTTAATATTAGTATTAGTAAAGTATACTTTTACTTATAAATATATAAATAGATCTATAACTTTATATAATTATTTAATAATAGATTAGATTAATTAAAATATAGTAGTTATAAAATAAAATAGCCCTCAATATAGTATATAAAAATAATATAATATTATAATATAGACTATAATATAAATTATAAATATAATTTTAGAGAATATTTATTATCTTTACATATAATAGCTTAGTTATAGATAATAATATAGATATAGATAATAGTATAGACCTAAATAATAGTATAAAAATAAATAATAGTATAGATATAGATAATAGTATAAATATAGATAATAGTATAAATATAAGATAGCTTATATTATAAATTAAAATATATAAAATATTATATAAAAAGTAAGAATAAAATATAATAGTAATATTCTTATATATATATAATTATCTATACTTATAATATTTATTTAATATAAGTTCTTCTTATTATATATATAAAAAAATCTATATATATAATACTTAATATAATATTACTTATAAGATAAATAATAGTTTATAATATATATATATATTATCCATAATTATAGATAATAATCTATAATAATATTTTTATTATTTATAATATAAGTAATAATCTATAATAGTCTATAATAATTTATAATTTCTTATATTTCTTTATTTAATATACTTATATATATATTTTTACTTTTATATTTTATTACTTTTTATTTTATTTAGTTTAATCTAATTATATATATATATATTTTTTTTAATATATTATACTTTTTACTTTTAAAATAATTTTTTTTTTTTTTATATAAATTTAAAATATACTTTCTCTATTTATTTATTAAAATATTTAATACTTTTAATTATAAAATTTTATTTTAAAGGTTTTTTTTTTTATTATTTAATAATAAAAAATTTATTAATATATATATTTTTATTTATATAATATTATTTATATATATAAATATTTTTATATTAATTAAATTATTAAACTAGTTTATTAATAATTTATATAATTTTTTTTTATTTAATTTTATATAATTTTTATTTTTTAATTTTATTTATTTTTTACTTATTTTTTTTATTTATTATTTAGTTATTTTTTTTATTAATTTTTTAATTACTTTTTTTTATTTTTTATTTAATTATTTTTTATTTATTTATTTAATATTATAATTAATATATAAATAGTTTAAACTATAATATTTTTAAAAATAGTATTAAAAAATATAAAAAAAAATTAAAACTTTTAATATATAAGAAATAATATATATTATTATTAATACTAAATTTAAGTTAAAAAAGTATAAATTAAAAAAGAAATTTAAACTAAAATAGTTTATATTAAAAGATAAATATAAAATAAAAAGACTAATAAACAAATATAAGCTAATATAATTGTTCTATTTATAAAAAATAAATAGTTATATCTATACTAAAAAATTGTTCTTATATATACCTGAATATCTATGTATATATATGTACATATAAACCTTTCCCAAATAGGAAGGAGGAAACGACTTTTAGTGTTGACCTCCGTACTGATACAGAAGTATTCGGTAAGCAACAGCCCGGATTTTGGAGCTAGGGATTATCTTAAGGACCGACTCTAGCTCTAGAACCATTCTATACACCCCTACCATGTATTAGCCGTCACTCAGAGGTATTTAATCTCTTTCCACCGGCCTAGGTACATCGGCCGATTTGCTCGTGCTTGCTCACTCTTTCGGCTCCGAAGTAAGGTTTAGATGACAGGTGGTCTCTCCTATCATCCAAATTAATCCCTCGAGCTGTTTGATGCAGCAGATGGGAAGTACCAGTCCACGCCAAACTAGCAGAATCTGTGTTCACCGACTCGGTTGTCCTGGCTGTAGCTACACGAAAGGGGTATTCCATGAGCTCAGCTCCTTCCAACAGGTCTACAGTGAGATAGAAAGCGTCATCAGTGGACGGATGCTGCGAAACCTATAGTCCCAGCTAGCACTTGTACCAATGAGCTACCGCACGACTGCTGGTAGCTGGATCGTTATTTGCACACCAATTCTCATTGTGCTCTAGGGAGGGGGGACCTTCCTTAACGAGGATCGCTGTTACAGCGTAGACTGTGGCGTGGACCGTAAACATGACTCTAGGGAGCGCATGTAGTCATAGGACATAACTATAGGTGTGTACTACACAGCAGCACACTGTTGGTAACGTGAACGTAGGATCATAGACAAAAGGCAATGCTCGTACCAGCTGCTAGAACACTCATCAACAGCTGGGTAAGGACATAAGGCATTGCGAGGACATAGATCGTCAACGTGCACGCTTGGATGCACATGTAGTCGAGGACGAAGACTGTGGACAATAGGCAATCCTAGTATCGACTGCTAGGCAGCTTGGGACACAAGGCATTGTAAGGACATAGATCGTCAACGTGCGCCCCTTGGATGCGCACATAACCGAGGACGAAGACTGTGGACATAGACTGTAGACATAGACTGTGGACGAAGACTGTGGACAATAGGCAATACTAGTATTGACTGCTAGGCAGCTAAGGATACAAGGCATTGCAAGGACATAGACTGTGGACGAGACTGTGGACGTAGATTGTCAACGTGCGCTCTTGGATGCGCACGTAGCCGAGGATGAAGACTGTGGACAATAGGCAATACTAGTATCGACTGCTAGGCAGCTAGGGATATAAGGCATTGCAAGGACATAAGACTGTGGACGAGATCGTAGACGTTAAGCAAGGCTTGTATCGACTGCCAGCGACACAAGGCATTGCGAGGACATAGACTGTGGACGAAGGGAGCACGACCTGCAACCGCTGCCAGAGCGCGAACAGGACGTGGACGTAAAGAATCGTATTAGCCAAGCTAAAGTACAAGACGTTGCGTGAAGAGCAAGAACAAAGAATGGAAGCGACGGCCTCCTATATATACAATTATCCTTGCCCTTACTTTGATACAAGTTCTTTTCGTCACATGCGTAAGAAAGCTTACGCGTGTGATACTCAACATGATGTCACCTGCGACGTAGGTGATAGTTCGTGGCATGTGTGTATCACCTGCGACGCAGGTGATAGTCTGTGACAGTCCGTGACAATCCGTGACAATCCGTGACAGGGACCGTGACAATCGCGCTCCCCGCCCCGCACTTGAATGAGCAATTGAATTTGGTGCGGGAGATCAATGTACGGCAGGTACTTGCTGGACGTGCGAGAGGTCTCAAAACGGATCCTCCCAGTGGTACTAGAGCAGGAGACGATACGAATACCAGGAACTGGAGGTCTCGAGGTCAGCTGGAAAGTGGGAGCTTCACGTATTAGGACCAAGTGGATGCATGGTCGGACGGTTCTCGGTTGGAGAGGGTAGCAACTGCACTACGGTAGGGGAGACTCTCTGGAGGGGTAGTGAAACCAGACTAGGGGAGACTAAGGTCTAGGAGAATGCCTAAGGACCCTAGCAATAGTAATGGACTTCGAGTTGCTAGGGGCCGTGATGGCATAGCAAGCAGGTCTATCCGCCGTGGCGTACGGCAGCCAGCTCGATAGGGAGGTTGGTGAATCTGCAGCAATGACGAAACAGCTGATGGATGAATCCCAGCGCATGGTGTTATGGGAAAAAGGGCACAGTAGAATCTCCAGGAACGAGGTTGCAGATAAGAAAGTGAATGAGACTGCAAGAGGATACCAAAGCTTGACACAGTGACACCAGCTGGCATCAAACTGGCTTTTCCACTGCGGTTGTAATCCAGACAGATTGGCCTAGTATTCAAAGGTCTCACATACATTGTGACAGGCCGAGGTCTAGATACAGGTGTGATGGCGATATGTAATGCGAAGACGGAGGCCTCCAGGTGTGGCTTATCCGACAGTGCAGAAGCCCCCGTAGGAGCTACAGACAGTGGGGAAATGTCGAGAGGAGATATGGGAGGACCCGAATCGGTGTACGGTGGTAGTAGAGGTACGGCTTTTGGTCATTTATTTACTGTTTCCTTAGGTTTACCGTGGCTGATCTGGGAGCACTCGCTGTGGGCGTGCACGTACCTAGGTGGTAGGAAAGGTATATCGGATTGCTTGCGAGCCTGGAAAACAATGAGGCATACATGTCCCATCGTACGTCTTATTTATCACCCACTTAATTCGAGGCTTACAATCTCGGTGGTGACTCCAAAATTTATCGATTATTTCATTCTAAGTTCACTTTGTATTCAAATATATACCAGGTAGGGATTTTCCCTAGCAGTGCAAGTGCGCCATTTTCAGTCCTACTAGTGCCCAGTAGTACTACAAGGACTATTGGTCTTGAGGGAGAAGACATCACTGGAATAGGGACATGATCCATTTTTTCGGAAGCTCCTCTTCATATACATAGCCCTGCACCACCTGTTACCCTGAACTCAATGTCAACTCCAACTAACTCATGTACTATGAACCTAGCCCTTTTTTACTGTGACGTTCCTTTCCTCGAATAAGAGCAATTTAACATATGCTTGATATGATTACTGTGGGCTAATCCTACTATTCCCAAATCATATTCATTAATATCAGTTGACACTATCCTGAACCTAATCCGGCCTAGCCAACATTTAGTCTGGTTGCTATAATACCCTACGAGGGTGTTGTACTAACCAGACTAGCCAGACTAAGCCAACGTTATCTGATGCTTGATTCTCACCGGGACTAGTCCCATCAAAATAACTAACTCCGTCGCCTGTGGGGCATCACAATACATTTAAAGATATCGCTGCCAGTATAAACAAAAATAAACACACAAAACCCGGCTGATAAGCATTAGTCGTACCGGGCGGAGAAATGGGTGATCACATTAGGATGCAGTGAAAATGCATGGATCCAATGCACAGATACTGTAGCAGACTTCATATCTGTATGCGAGTTGCGCTATTAATTCTAACTGTCAAGGCCCCCCAACGACAATGGCTCGCAATGAAGATTTGTTTGTAAACTCCCTGATCCACCTGTAATCTGGTTGCATATCCATCGGAAGTATACCTTACAGAGAGAGACTGACAGTTAAATCAATGTCTAAGTGCGATTCCCGCCCCTGATCAATCATACAATTGCTAACCTTCTTGCGATTACATAGAGACGATTTCGATTTCTCCATCTTCCAAGGCGGATCGTTCACAATTCTCCTTGCCGACCCTAATGGCGGCAGTAAGGACAACGCCGCGGTTAAATCCCCAAACTTACCTGAGCCGGGGCCGTCCAGTATAACTCCTACAACCAAACCCCTGCCTGAATATTTGGTCCACCGAGCACTGCTCGCTTCGGTTTCCCCAGAACTAGGGAAACATACAAATAATGACATGAAAGAAGGACAGGAGGGTAGGATGGTTCTTCGTGAGGTCAGTGAAACTACTATGGAAAGGTTCCTCCAATGGGTATACAAGGGCCACTATACTCTGTAGGTTATCTGAATTTCACAAAACAAGTCTTGATCTATATCTGACAGACTGATTCACCTAATATAAGTCCCACCTTCAAGAGTTTACTAATCATGTATATGTGTACAGAAAGGAGACAGGCGCACTTGGGTTGTCAATTCATACTCAGATATACTCTTTCGCTGAGCGTTTCAACATTCCCATGCTTAAAGACGAAGCCTTTAGCAATGCCAGCGGCAATTTACATGCCCTTCAAGGCTATCCCCGTCCAAGCGATGAAGTAATAATGGAAGTTACAAACGTCTTTGATTATGCCTTTTCAAATCTTCCCGTGGAGACAGATCCACTTCTAAAAGTCTATGCACAATATATGGCGTGGGATTTGGAAATCTTACGCAAGAAAAACTGCTTTTTGGATCTATTGAGGGATAATCCTGATGTAGCGGGGGCGGTTATTCAGTGTGTCAGGAGAGCCTCACGACCACCGTGGGAAAAAGTTTCTCAACATGCCTTACTGCGATATTGCATGCGTTGTCTCAAGTCAGAAATTGCAACTGTAGTTTGTCCAGGCTGCCTTGCAAAGCCCACTTGGTCACCTAGTGTTTCGGGTAACCGAGAGGAATACACGGTGAACTTGAAATGTTGCTCTAAGGGAAGAGGGACTTACTGGATGCACGAGAACCTGGTATGTTCTACCGACGGATGTAAAGGTACCGGGAGTAATGGGGACTTGAGTTATCCAGACTGAGACGTCTGTTTGGCATGTATGGGCAGAGCTAGGTAGTTTTCACCAATTCAATTTGTCTGCTATCCTCTTTACTGCCCCTTTGAAATGCTATTAGTAGCGTGTATATCGGGAGTGTCAGTTATTGGAGTTAGTTGGAGCCTCCGCCGCCACACAATACTCCCTGAGGTGTTTAAATTGTAACTCTGCCAGTCCATATTGCTTGCACGCCCATATCCATTGCCCTATATCCTCCTGTCAAGTTATCGCCCCATGTACATGTACTGCGGGATAGAATCCAGCCCTTACATGATACTGTATCACTCTCGCCAAATGTAAACTTACAATAGAAACACTATTACTGGTTTTAAACACGGAACACAGGCTCAGAGCGCCCACCCATCCCCACATCAATGGGTCAGAGTTTGGGTAGGGCCTCATAGCCTGATTCTTGAGAAAGGGGGGGGGTTCTTAATCCAAGAATAGGCTTACCTGCAAATTTCTTCGGTAATATATACATTATTAATCTCTAGTAAAATATGAGTTATGAGCACCTTGGCTGGCAGCACGAGGGCCTAATGCTCGCTTCTCTAAATTTCGTCTGGTCAAGGATACTGGTTTGTCTACTACGCACCAAAAAAATCGTGTAGGCAATCTACCACCCGTGTTTCACTACCAGCGCACGAAGCTTTTGTTCTGTGCATTACCACATATCATTAATTTATAACCTATTGAACATCCATTAATCATCCATCCATAAAACAAGAGCAACGAAACAACAACATATATGAAATCGCAAAACCAATATTCCTCCAAAGAAAGTCTGCCCGCAATCATAATCACTTGCTCTCCCTGCCCATCCTCATTCCCTGAATCCCCGCTTCCAATAAAATAAAAACCCCAATCTCCCACCCTACTTCGCCATAATATCCACATACCTCCCCGCCTTCCTCCCCTTCTTCGCTGCAGGACCCTTCCTCGGCCCCGGCGGTCCCCCAAGTAAATCATCCAAAATATCCGCACCCCCCCCACCACCCACTGCCGTACTCGGCCTCGACGGCGGCGCACTTCTCCCAACAGTGCCAGGCAGCGGTGCCGTAGACGCACTCATCGGTGGTAACGACCCCGGCGAACCAGGCGTACTGGGGGCTGGAGTACATAGCCTACTTGGTGGTGCCGGAGTACTCGGCATACCAGTACGCACGGGAGGGCCAGCTGGTGTTGCTGGGGTACTGGCTCTCATTGTGGGAGCCGCTGAGATTGGCGTTGAAGGCGCATCGGAAGAACCAGAAGTGGGTGGTGCGGAAGCCATGTTCATTGGTGGGGCGCTGGAAGATTTCTGAGGGCCTGCCGAGGTAGGTGATTGAGGTGGAGGGACAGCTGAGCCAGGTCGAGATGGAGGATTTGAGAGGCGCTTGGGTGGGGGAGGAGGGCCTTTCGGTGCGGCTTGTTCCTCTGCGACAACCTATGCTTTTTTGTCAGAATATAAGTAACGAAATCAAAATAGTAGTAAAAACCTTCTTGTTGATCCACCTCTTCAAATCCGGATCATAATAAAAGCTACTCTCCTCTCCCAGCTTTGCCTTGGTTGGTCCTCCACTTTGCGCATTTGGATCTTTCTTCCCACCAAACCACCCTTTAAACCATCCTGAGCCACCCGAAGCCGCAGCCTGTTTCTTCTTCTCTTCTTCTTCCTCCTTCCTTTTCTTTTCCTCGGCCTCTTTCTTCAACGCCGCTGCACGAGCAAGGAAGTCCGCATCATCATCATCATCATCATCCATGAAAGATTTCTTCTTTGGCTTAGGCTTCTCGTCGTCAGAGTCTTTTTCTTTATCAGCAGAAGCGGGGGCTGCTTCCTGAGGCTGGTAAGAGCTACCACCTGTGGGAAGTTCATATCCATATGACGTGGACGGTGGTTCATAAGGTACAGGCTGATAACCACCCGAAGATTCAAGAGGAATGGTTTTATTTGTAGTAGTACAATCAACGGCACCTTGGTAAGGTGTAGGACTGTCGAAAGCGGATTTTGCGGGAGCTGGTTCGTATCCACTCTGTGACATGTATGGGCTTTGTTTGCTGCCATGGGCATATGGTGATTGTGGGATGGCCTGTTGCGTTGGCGCCGATTTGTATGCACCAGTGGCATTAGTATTTGTCATGGAGGTACACGGAGTGTAGGATGATGACGGATCATAGGGATTGTCATTCGACCCAGAAGGCTGAGATGAATAGACTGGCTGTTGCTGGAGAGTGTATGGGGAAGCGACTGGCATGGAGTTATATTGTTTGGCCATTGTAGAGGAATAATTTCCACCTCCTGCACCCATACCACCATAGGAGCCGTATATATCTGCGCTCGACTGAGTTCTACTCATGCCGGGGCTTATTGATGCACCTCCGAATGGACCGAGCGCCAGCCCACCCGTGGTTTGACCATTGTCTGTACCAGAACCGGGTTCATTGTCCTCTCCTGCGACAAACTTCGTGAATGCACCCCACATGCTACCTGAGATGTTGTCCAAGCTAGGCTTGCTAAGCCATCCACCAGTTGCGGCATCCTTCGGTGACTGACTGACTCTATTGGTGAGCTCCTCAAGTGCATTAAACATAGTCCTGTGAAAATATGGCGATGGTTTGGTTGAGGTTTTGAGCACCGAACCAATTGCGTCACAGTACTTATGAGCTTCGGTACGGTATCCACTCTCCGCAAGTAATAGGGCGTGGTAAACTTTGATGCCCTGCAAATGCGGGATGATTATGGGGGCTGTGGGAGTAGCAGCCAGCGAAAGTGCCAACTCGTACACTTCACTTAAGAGAATCGCATCAGTATCTTTCCAAAAAGTAAATGGCAAGTACACATGGTCTGCTCCGAAAAGTGTTACTGCCGTACTAGGGTCATCGGAACCACTAAAGTTCACAGCATTTTTGGCGAACAAGTAGCTGCAACAAGGTTAGTAAATGCCATTCGAATGTGTGAAGCATTGTACGTACCAAAGGTGAGCAGCCTCAACTCTTCCATAAGTACCCAGAAGCCTACCGAGGGCGGTTATGGCAGTCTTATCCCCCGCACTCCTGTTCGAGATGATCAATGCTAGAGTCTCTCTCCACTTCTCAAGGCCCTCTAGTGGGTCCTTTGCCGAAACAGTTCCTGTTATGCTAGTCATCATCGGCTGCCCTAGTCTGGCACTCTGTGGGACAAGTTCATCCACACTTTCTTCGCCATTTCCTCCAAAAATCTCGTATAGCACAGCTAAACTTTCGAGTCCACCTCCCAGCGTCTTGATCTCATTCCTAACGAAATCCTGAACGACCTGCTTCCACAAGTCATTGCTTACTGTACCCGCAATGAGCATAGCATGGGACCACAATCGTTTGTCCACAGCGTGCCAAACAGCTGCTCTGCGATCTCCGTTCAGAAGGTGAGTTCTGATCATTTTCATAGCCTCCGCATCTACGCGATCCGGCACGGGTCCAAGCCCACTCCCTGTTGCAGAGCTGCTTATAGAGGCAACGAGGTTGAAGGAATCCGCGGAAGTGGGTGAAGAACTCTCTGGCCATAAGAATTCTCTTATAGATTTTTCGATCTCGGCGCTAAAAATCCGTATTGTCAGTAACTGTCGACTTTTGCAATTGTTTATGACGAACCCTTCTATAATGCCATCATTCTCCAAGAAGGTTTTCATTCCCTTCCACAAAAGGATTTTCTCCTCTTTCCTCTTTTTCTCCGTCTCATCTGGCATTGGCTCGCCTGGTAAAAACATTCCAAGTCCAGTGACATCCTTCTCCAACGCCGTAATCTTCTCGGTCATCCAAGCAAGTACTTCCTTCTTTTTGGATTTCGTTCCCTTCCCACCGGAGAAGACTGGTCCAGGGAACTTGACCAGACTGTCTTCCAATGGTAGAATATCCCGTGTATGCCTGACCTTCACTTCCCCGGGAGAACATTTGATCATTGGTTGCGACATACCAATAGCATTCCGTTGCGTCCTCGTGGGAAACATGGTGACGACATGGCCACCAAAGCCCCAGGACAATATGGGACAACCCTGCCATCTCTTCAGAGGGTCGTGAATCGACGTATCTTGTGGTGGCATGAAATTTACTGGGTCATTCATGGAATTCTTGACGCCAGCGGACATACTTCGTGAATGCTGTTCTACTGGCGAGAAGCCAGTAGATGCAGACATTGCATTCCCAGCCAAAGCCGAAGCTGGCCTTGGAACGTGCTGAGATGGTTGATACTGGTTTATAGCTCTCTTAGGACCGTTCATCAAAGTAGAGGGGCTCTGAGTCTGAGCTCTGCGAGGTGGAGCAAATGATTCTGGAGAAGCTGTTCCGGAGGGATGCTGCTGTTGTATAGTGGAATGTATCACAGGCGATGCGGTTCGGGATGGTGGTGATAGGGTAGCTGCTCGGCTTGTTCCTCGCATGAGTGGCCCCGAAGGTGGAGGGGGAGTAGCGGTTGATCTGGGGCCATATTTATTGCTAGGCACTGCTGGCGGCAGTGCTGCACCTGTAGCACTTTCTCCAGCCTCATCTTCTTCTTTTAGTGCTCCAAAACCAGCAGCAAAGTTCGCAGATTTTGCGGTACCTGGCCGGGAGGAGTACAAATGGTGCTGTTCACCGGAATGCCTCAACTTGTTAGGTGAGTTATGTTGGGAATGTTGTGGACTCCCATTACTGGCTCCATCCGACCCAAAAATAAAAGGAGCACTGACCTGCCTTTGGCGAGGCGGCGATTGATGTAGTGCCGCTACTGGCTTAGCAATGTATTTATTTTCCGTACCACTGTTTTGGAGCGGTGCACTCGGCACAAGCTGGTTGGGTGGGAACTGTGGTGGGAATATGAGCCCCTGGTTCGGGGGAAGAGTTGCAGGTACTGTAGCAGGAACAGTCGTGTAATGTGATGTAGTTGGCGGCGTGGGAGGGATAGCAGGATATTGCGGAGCAGCAGTGGCAGCTGCTTGGGGAGGGAGACTATAAGCTTTGGGGGCTTGGGGAGGCGCAACATAACTGTGCGCAACTTGATGTAGAGGTTGACTGGTTGGTGGAGGAGCATATCGAGAATGCAAGTCAGGTGCTGGTCCTGAAGATAGAGTGATAGCTGAGACAGGAGGCTGATATGCAGTATTCGTAGCACCAGGAACGCTATGACTACGAGCCATGGCATCCGGTTGTTGATACCTTGTTGGTTTAGCCTTGGTGACCATGGGTAGATCTTCAAAGAACGCTGCCCCTGGTCCAGTTGACGCCTTGGATGGTGCATTTGCAGCCGGTGCCCCTGGAGGTGTGCTGTGTAGTGGGGGGCCAAAGGCACTCTGCGTAAGTGGAGGGGTATCCCCTGTTCTAATGGAATCTTGCCGAGGATGTGGAGATGTTAATGAGGAAGACATGTGAGGCATACTGACGCGCTTCGACAACGCTGGTTTCACGATGTCCATTGGCAAATCGTAGGGGGATTGGTAGCTTCCTTTCTTATCAACAAAACTCTGCACTTTGGATACCGGGGAAGGCTTTGGGGGAGCTGCTTGAAACTGCCGTGGCGGGGCTGCTGCTGGGGTTGGGGTGTAGTACCCTATAGGAGCGACTGTAGTATAACTTGTTGTCTGTGGAGTTCCGTACGGTTGAGTGACGGATGGTTGTGGTACTGGAGTATAAGGATTAGGTTGTGATTGCCAACCTGTAGCCGGAATACCATAGCGTTGCTGAGGGGGGTGATATGGCCCCTGAGTATGAATGGGTGGCGTTGCAGTCTGTGGAGTATATCTTGAAGCAGCTGGAGGAGCACTTGTAGTGATGACATTTGAGAAGCCTTGCAAAACTCCGCTGGAATTTACTACAGGCTTCAGTTCCGCTGGAGGAGTGGCTTCCGCAGAATCTTCTTCCTGATCACTACTCAAAAAGCCCTCATCGTCGGGAAGAAAATCATCATCCAATAGCTCATCTGCAGCCAACGCCGCCTGCCACTTCGCCGCAATATCTGTTTCTTCAGGGCCAGTCGTGACACCTGTTTCTGTGCCTGAGTGCACCTGGATTGGGCTAGCAAAGAACTCTGCTCCTTCTGGGACTATCTTGTCCGCCGTTCCAAAAATCTCAGACATAGCTGTCGTCGCACTAGCAGCAACTCCGCCATAATGTGTACCTATTAGTGCTGCCGCCATTACTTCAGATGTCAATTTTCTTTGGGGGTAATCTGCACGATGTTGGGGATTGCCTGCTTTTGAGAAGAAGTCGCCTCCTTCATAGTGCCCTGGTTCATCAAAAAGTGACGAAACTGGGGTTTGCAAATGCTCTTCCGTAATGACTGGCTCCCCAGCCAGCGGCTTCATCTGAGACAACCCTTCTTCCCACTGAGCCTTTGTCTCGTCCTGCGCAGCCTGAGTATTCGTCTGGGTGTCTCCATCAAGCGTATTGAAAAGTTCAGACTCATCAGCGTTGGAATTTTCAACATCTACAGAGTCAAATATCAAATTTGACTGCTCTTCTTGTGTACCGGGGATTCCAACCCCAGCTTGTGTAAAAATTGAATTAATTATTGCTGCATCATCTCCGGTATTTTCCTCATCATCGAAAGGCGAGTGTCCTTCGACTAGCCCTCCCTCTTCGTCTTCATCTGAGCTAGAATCGAGTTGAGGTTTTGATACCACTTTTGGTGGAGCAGGAGGGGTGACAGCGCGGTCAATAGGACTGACTGCTCGTCCTTGCTGCTCCCCATACGCCTGAACATTTTCCCGTGTAAGTTCTCCCGTCTCATGTTTTAGTAGCTCATTCATATCATCGAACCTCCAATTGATCTCTCCAGAGGAACGTCGTAAGGCATCCATATCAGGCCCATGGGGAGGTGCAGTCCCATTCTGCGACTGTAATGAGATAGCCCCAGCCTCCTGCGCCTCTAGATGTACGGGAAACTGAGGAGTAGGCGGGACGATGATCGGAGTTGCAGGTCTCTCCAAACTCGATTGATTTGGGTGACAGGTGTCAGAACAGCTGATGACCGGGGGGGTCCGTTTAATGTGATGTGGTATTGAGTCGTGTGCTATTTGCGTTGGACAGGAGTCTAGTGCCAGCAAATGAAGTTATTAGCCCTGCACGAATGACTTCCAATGCTGCAACAAATCCCGAGAAATTTTGTCCAAAATCTCAAGATACCATGTCATTTCCAATCGGGTGGAAATGTCTGAATCATTATACCCATACAGGTAGTTACAGGCCCGACTGCTACCAACCTTTGTTCTCCTCACGCGGCCCCATATACCCTCCACCCTCTTGCACCGCGGGTACCTCATCTCCCACAGGACTTCCATCCACGTAGTGCCGTGATAGCCCAATATCAGATGGGTGGCTATGTACTTGACACCCGGCATCCACATCCTCAATGTGGCAAGCCTCGGCTATAAAGCTTGCTGTTGAATCTACCCGTGGCAGCGAGCTCCCCGAGTCGACATCGAGATAGCTCGACCGAGACTGCTCAAAGGTGGCCTCCGGGGAGTGCGGATACGACGAGGGTCCTGGCTCCATGGTGGCTCTTGCTAGTTATACTGCGTTGGGGGTCTGCTGAGCTGCGAAAGTGGGTTGATGGGGGGCCTATAAGCTGCGAGCGGAGTAGCCCATCAAATCCTCGAATTCCAAATGCACTTTATGCTGAAAATCGCTAGAACAGAGTCGAGCCGTGCTGCAAATGCTGCAAATGCTGCCTCCACTGCAATTGGACGATGGGCAGGAAGAGTTCTGGATATTGGTCAAATCATATTAACTCCTGTGTATAATGAGATGGCCATCCCAGAAGCCAGATTAACCACAATGCACGGCTTGGCTCGTCACCGCCGCCATGACGCCAGACAGCCGTTGACGTATGACGCGACGCCAAGCTGGTTCCGTCATGTCGAAGCGAGCGAACCCCATGACTCCGGCGAGCTGAAATTCGGACATCGATGAAGCAGCACACGCCTCAATACTCCGGATCCCCAGCGACTGTCCTCGTCTTCCTCCCAGTCATCAAACACGCGGCCATACTCGACAAATTACACATAACCGGCTGCTGCTCTACTGCGGACTGGCACAAGTACGGCGGAATAAGCAACCCCCCAGCTCCGCTCTCATTGGCCCCAGCTCTGTCATCTTGCACCGACAGATCACCGATCCCAGCAGGAAATCAGGCAAGTTTGGAAGGACGACCAAGCAAATTAAAATTAATCCGGTGGGTTGTGGGTTACGTGCCCTGCAGCCAGCGGTCCATCCCAACTCTGCGTTCGTCCCCACACCTACCCTAATAAAAGAGGCAGATGTCCTCTCACCCATCGCCACCACGATCACCGTCTCCTCTACCGTCAGACTCCGATTCGGACCTCGATCTCGACCTAGAGGAGCTTGATCCATCTTCCGCAAGCTATCAGCCCGCTGGAAATTCCCGGTACCGAGCGCTCGGGGGCGATCACCGGGCTTTTTCAACAACTTCTAGCACTGGAATTGGCGGTAGTACAAGGAGGAGAGACCCTTCGCCACGGATTGGGCTCAAGTCACTCATGGGGGGTGGTCGGCGCAAGTATGAACGACTAAAAGCTACAGACGATGATTCTGATCGTGAGGACAATCGGCAAAGGTTGTTGGGGGTCGGGCAGCCGTCAAACAGCAGGGGCGTACACAGAAGGAGTAGTGAAGGTAGGCACGGGCCAGAGGAATCGGCCCTGGTACACCCCACGGGAGGGAGATCGCAATCCAAAACATCGCTCCGATCTTCCCGGCAGTCATCCCCCCCCCCCACACCGGCCGGAAGAGCCTCCGACTCAACTCGAATAATACCCCTCGCCCCTTGCTCCATCAAAAGCTCGAAATTCCCTCCAAACATTGTCTCTAATCACAAATTCACCCCAATAACTTTTCTTCCGCTCACTCTATATCACGAATTCAGCTACTTTTTCAACTTGTACTTCCTATTAGTCGCACTTTCACAAATTATACCGGTGTTACGGATTGGGTTTCTTAGCAGTTACATTGTTCCATTAGTTTTCGTATTATGTGTTACTCTCGGAAAGGAGGCATTAGACGATTTAGCCAGGAGGAGGAGAGATGCCGAAGCAAACGGGGAAGGATATGAGGTACTTGATTCGGGAATTGTTCCCTATGAATCCCAGCGGAGGGCGTCAAGGAGGAAGCTGAAAAATAAAACTCAACCTCGGACCGTTGCACAGGAGGAATATCAAGTCCAAGGGCAGGGACCAGTGCGTACTATTACGAAAAAAGCCAAGGACATCAAAGTTGGAGACATACTTGTGTTGCACAAAGATCAACGAGTCCCAGCAGATGCAATTATTCTGAAGTCCATACCTATAGACCCGTCAGATGATATTACCGGAGAAGCGTTTATCCGGACAGATCAACTTGACGGAGAGACTGATTGGAAGCTCCGTATTGCACCGTCTCTGGCCCAGTCCCTCCCACCCACACTGGATGCATTTTCAGATCTTACAATTACAGCCTCTCCACCTTCTAAGGCGGTAGATTCCTTCCTTGGAAAAATCACATTAACCCCACAGAATTCCAATATCTCATCATCTTCACAGGCATTGACGATTGATAACACAGCATGGGCCAATACTGTCATCGCCTCCACAACTACTATCATTGCCGCCGTCATTTTTACAGGCCCAGAAACACGACAGTCCCTATCCACCTCCAAAGCCCGCTCAAAAACCGGGCTACTAGAGGAGGAAATTAACAACCTCACGAAGATTCTTTGTTTTATTACCTTCACACTATCCATAGTCCTAGTAGCAATGCGAGGAGTTGAACCACATACGCCCGATTCGGATGGTACTGATGACGATGTCGCCAATACCCCCTGGTACGTGAAGATTATGAGATTCTTGATTCTGTTCTCCAGTATTATACCGATCAGTTTGAGGGTGAATCTTGATATGGGTAAATCGGTGTATGCACGATTTATTGAGCGAGATGAGGGTATCCAGGGAACCGTGGTGCGGACAAGCACAATACCTGAAGAACTGGGGAGAGTAGAATATCTGCTTAGCGATAAAACAGGAACCTTGACCCAGAATGGTATGCAGTCCTATTGCTTTAAGGTCCCTAATCCTTGGGCGATCACTTTTTCTAATGCATCATATCTTAGACATGGAACTGAAAAAAGTGCACGTTGGTACCGTCAGCTACGCCGGAGAAGCTATGGACGAAGTCGTGGAGTACGTCAGGCAAGGCTTTTCCAGTGCCGCGCCCACCAGCAGCTCTGACCATTCCCTCCCATCAAACCTTGTCACTCAAGTCACAGGTTTCGCTCAGCAATCCGGAGGTGCTGGTCGAACCCGGCGTGAAATTGGTTCGCGAGTACGAGATGTCGTCCTCGCCCTCTCGTTATGCCACAACGTCACTCCCACGACCGCCCCCTCACTCGAAGACCCCACAATAATTGAAACCTCCTATCAAGCCTCTAGCCCTGATGAGGTCGCTATCGTACGGTGGACCGAGTCCGTAGGACTCCGCCTTATCCATCGGGATCGAAAGAGTATTGCTCTTCAAAGCGTCGCTACGGGAGAAGTTGTCGTTCGCGTCAAGATCCTTGAAGTGTTCCCTTTCACTAGCGAAGGCAAGCGTATGGGTATCATTATTCAATTCCAGAGTGCTCAGAAACAGAAGCCAGATCTATTAGCGAGCGCTGGTGAAGAAGATGATACTTCCAGAGGAGATATATGGTTCTTCCAAAAGGGTGCTGATACAGTGATGTCTGCTATCGTCGGAACGAATGACTGGCTAGACGAGGAATGCGGGAACATGGCACGTGAAGGTCTCCGAACACTGGTTGTGGGAAGGAAGCGTCTCTCTATGGAGAAGTACAGAGAATTCTCAGAACAATATAAATCCGCCAGCTTACTGCTTCAAAACCGAGACAAGGAAATGCAAAAGGTCATTGATGAATATCTAGAACGAGACTTGGAACTCCTTGGAGTTACTGGTGTAGAAGATAAACTACAGCGAGACGTCAAGCCGTCTCTTGAGCTCCTCCGAAACGCAGGAATTAAGATATGGATGTTAACCGGAGATAAAGTCGAGACTGCCCGATGCGTTGCTGTCAGTGCAAAGCTCGTCTCCAGAGGACAATATATCCACACAGTGTCAAAACTCAAGCGCAAAGACGTTGCGTACGATACCCTGGAGTTCCTCCGGAATAAAACCGACTCGTGTCTCCTCATCGACGGAGAATCTCTCGCATTGTTTCTCGACTCGTACCGAGACGATTTTATATCCCTCGCTGTCCGTCTCCCCGCAGTTGTAGCTTGCAGATGTACACCTACTCAAAAAGCCGATATCGCCCGACTCATCCGTGCATTCACCAAAAAACGAATCTGCTGTATTGGTGACGGAGGTAACGATGTCTCTATGATCCAAGCAGCAGACGTGGGGGTTGGTATCGTAGGGAAAGAAGGTCGACAAGCCTCTCTTGCGGCTGACTTCTCCATCACCCAATTCGCGCATCTAACCAAACTCCTTGTCTGGCATGGTCGGAATTCCTATAAACGCTCTGCAAAACTCGCTCAATTCGTTATCCACAGAGGCCTAATTATCTCCGTGTGCCAAACTATGTTTAGCGTCGCCTCAAAATTCGAGCCGATCGCACTCTACCAAGGTTGGCTGCTGGTAGGATACGCAACACTATACACCATGGCTCCTGTATTCTCCCTCGTCCTAGACAAGGACGTCGACGAGCATTTGGCAAATCTATATCCAGAGCTGTATAAAGAGTTGACCGAGGGACGGAGCCTGAGTTACAAGACGTTTGGGATATGGGTGCTTGTGAGTGTTTACCAGGGAGCGGTGATTCAGGGATTGAGTCAGATCCTTGTGGGGTTAGATAAGTTTAAGCAGATGGTTTCTGTGAGCTTTACGGTGTTGGTGTTGAATGAGCTGGTTATGGTGGCATTGGAGGTTACGACCTGGTGTGTCCTTTTGATCCCGCGCTCCAAAAAGAGATTAAATGTATCTATGGTTTATTTGGTTTACTAATGATTATGTTGTTTGTTGTGGTAGGCACATTTACATGATTCTCGCCCTCGCTGCCACCGCACTCCTCTTTGTGGCGAGTATGCCGCTCTTGGGAGAATATTTCGACTTGAATTACGTCCTGACAGTGGGGTATCTCTGGCGTGTGCTGGCGATTATGTCAGTGTCGCTTATTCCTCCATGGGTGATCAAGGTTGTTAGCAGAAGGTGGAGACCGCCGAGTTGGGATAAGGTTAGGGGAGTGTAGGTTCTTTCGGGGTGGGGACGGGGGGGTGGGATGTTTGATCTGATTTTTTTTTTCTGTTGTTCATGTGTGGTATATACTTCTTGGATATGCGATGTTTCGTGCATGTATCATTGGAGGGGTGCAGGAAGTGCCATTTGTAATAGCGGGGAGTGCGGGAAAGGTAGTAAGATTGAATGAATCGATATTTGGAGAGCATGTGTGAGCATACTGTGTTATAGACATTTCAAATAATGTAATGAAGGCAAGTTCAGGGTAATAGCCAATTGGATGTATTTGAACTAGGGTAGACAACTTCCATGAATTATTTAGCTACCGCCATGGCTTTCTCCCACCAGTTTTGGTCCCGATTACTATGGCAGTAGTGGGTTTTGCAACATTAACAGGTACATCACAGTTATAGGGCCATCGGCCGCAGATTCCGTTGTTGTACTAGCTTCCATCACCAATTCCCTTGGTGATTAGCAACTTGAATTTACAAAGAAATAAGGGATCAAGTACCTTTTCCTATGCACCAATCTTCTTCGTGCATTGACTCGTCGACGGTGACAAGTTCCCGCTTGCAATCCTTGCCAAAACAACTCGAAAGTTGAGGTTCTACGAAGTGGCAGTTGTGGCTATGGCGTGACAGGAAAGCAGCCCAGTAATAATTCAATCAGTTTTTTTTTAAAAGGCCTATAGTTTGTGTGCAGTTTCTTGTTCCTTTTGTAGCAATCACATCTCCATGTAAATTTTGCCAAGACCACACCAAAATTTGCAGATTCGGAATTCAACAAGTTTGCATCAGTTGTACTTTTTTTTTTTTTTTTTTTTTTTTTAATTCAATACTCGCATATAGAAATTTCCATGGCGAGGTGCATCAGTTGTACTCCTCACATGCGAGGAGCGATGTGCTGATTTCAGTTCACATACGAGGTTTGATAGTTTTCAGCAGCTGTGAAATTCTCAGAGTAGTTGCTGTGGTACAGTGGTGTCGCGTTACAAGAAACCTCGTTATAAGAAACCTCGCGTTAGAAGAAACTGTGCCCCGGTCCCGTCAAAATTTGTATGGAAAAATAAGAAACTCTCGTTATAGGCAAGTTTCTTAACTCTTCGTTTACTAACACATAGGTTTCTTATAACAAAGTTGTGGTTGGTCCATGTCGCAACGATTACCCCGCATTGTGCAAATTGTTTCTCCACCAGTTTACAGTGAAATCAAGTGAATAAAGTCTCATTCTACTTGCTGAAGTTGCCTCTATTGGATAAATTATTATTCAATTTGATTGTGGTCCTACCAAGCCATTCTAGCTATGTCATTCAGTAAAGGTATATGGTCCTGCCATTGCTTCAAGCAATGATATTGCAGAAGTTGAGGAGGAGATTTATGATTGTATCCGTGTTTAAAGCTGCAATAGAAGCCCTTGAACTTCTTCGTCTCTTTCGTCTTCAAAATCCTTATGTCAATTTACAGAAAGGCGAGCAGGTGGAGGGTCTCTTATATCGAGAAAAGCGGGATATTGAGGCTCTAGAAGGTATGGCTCGCCGGACACATCATCACAGAGCCATTACCGGATTTTTTACCCCCTCCTCGGACATTTCCTAGTTTATGTGTATACATCTCCTTATAAGAAACCTCGCGTTATAAGAAACGCTGTGGTGGTCCCGAGCAGTTTCTTATAACGCGACACCACTGTAGTTAGTTTATTCGAGCGTGTCGAGCGGCCAAGTTTATGTGTGTGAAAGTAGATTTTCTCCAGAGTGACATTGCTAGGCGGGTTCCTAAACTCAAAGTACTGTTGTACACATGTGAGCGTGTCAGCAAACCGCGGAACTAAGCAATTCCGTGGACATATTTGTCCCATATACCACAACACGGGTAGTATGGCTTGCAGAGGAACCCCAGTACTTAGAAGATTGTAGCAGACCCATATACTGTACGGAGGAAAGGCTTCTTACTTAAGCTCTCCCCTTACAACCCTTCCAAAGTGCCACTTAAGGAGTACTCGCAAATAAACTTAAGATCGCCTTCGGCAGTCTGAATAAGGAATCCATGGTTACATCAAAGATCTGGTGGGACGTTAGCCATTATACGTTCAGTACCTGGGCATCTGTAGGGAATTCTGTTGAACTCTGGATGCAGCTAACATCGAGGTCCAGCCCACACCAACAGTGTGTGGGTGTCCTCGTATGATCGTGGAACTCGGTAACTGCCACAGACGGATGTCTAGATGCACGATAAAGTTATTCTCAAAAATAAGCATTCAGGGGAATGATGATTGAGAATGCAAAGTTACACAACCACTCTTGCAAAGTCCACATACATATACGCGTATTCTCCGCAACACAGGTTCAAGAAGCGTTCCTAGACCGACATTCAGCATTCATCTTCGAGACCTCTAGATCAGTTCCGTACTTATGTAGTACGTAGTTACCAAGTTTGGTAGCATTGCATGTGACTTTCTACCTTCTGCTTCAACGTGTAATCTTTGAGCCCGAGCGGTTCATAGGATTGATGACTGGAGTGGTGGTTGATCGGATAGGAATGGAGACACGACCACTGGGAGCTCAACATTTGCAAGGCAGACCTCCCAACATGTTCGGCAGGGACAATGGTCTGGTCCGTTTGGCCGGCCCCTTAGGCTGTAAGTTTGGAGACGGGGATACCTACTGCCCTGAGTTTTGATGCCACATATATCCCAATTGCCCTTTGTGGAGTCAATGCCTGGCTGGACGCTTTCTCTACGAGAAGCCGGTGCCCTCCAGATTATGGCCGTTTGGTCCACAGCGAAGGGCAAGAGGCCGAGGTACTATACCACCACACTGGCAAAGTACCTAAGTAATTAACGTGCAAAGCGCCACGGGGCTACAAAGCAATATGCGTCGTACAGAGGCTGGCGCCGTACGTTGATGATTCCTCTGGATCTCTGATCTGGTTCCAAGCAGGTGATAACCGAAACTCATCTAAATCAAGGTTAGTTTTCAAACTTGAGATTTTTCAGGTGAAGTAACTTGTCGTGCTGACGATATGGTATAAGTAGTCGACGCTGGAATTTGAATTTCATTCCTGCCAGAAGAGAAGCAACATATGTCCATTCCATCTAGTCTAACATTCCATCATCCCTCTGATCTCCACGACCTCAAAAGCAACCAAAGAACCACACATGACTACCATACGGCAACCAAACTATCTATACGGAGGTGGATGTGGAGATACACCCCTTGTCATTTGATAGTACGTTGGGCCCTAAACTTCATCAACTAGATTATGATAACGAACGGGCCTCATTAAGCACCAAATGTATCATCTGGTCCGTCACATTACGCATTCGACAACAATGGCTTGGTTGAGACAAAACTGGCATGCAAGACGACTCAGTGCATCAGAGCAAGCCCTACAATAGGATATCCACCTCTTCTAGTCGAAGGTTATATATTCCACGCTCGAAAGGACCCCCTGGTTGCTCGTGTGGCCAAGCCGATATCTTGAAACTTGAAGGTTCTAATCCATGGTGAACTTTCCACCTCACGATCTGAAATGCACGCACAGTGTACCGTTTGTGAGTCATTATTGGCTTCTCAAATTGGAGTTCAGTCCCTTAAGTAGATCAGGAGACATCTGAAGTTTGATTGGAGTACGGGTGACTCCACAAACCAGATGTGGAACCTCTATTTATATATCCATACCTCGACCATAGTATTAATTCGAGGGAGGAACAGAATCCACCTTTCATGTGCTTATCCTGACTGATTTGAATCACTTTTAGATATACAATCCGTCCTCAAATCAGATAAAGGCTCTTTCACACAGGAGTTTCATCACCTGAAGCTCGGCTTGTCCATTATATATTAAGATTACTACTAGTATCTGGCTGTTCCGGACAATTCAGGACCACCCATACAAAATAAAATCCCAAGCAGACCGAGATACAAGAACGCCGCTACATGCATGCGTATAAAAGCCTTTTCGTATTACTCGTTTTCTGTTCTCCCCTCGTTCAAGCCAGCAGTATTCATACTCTCAAATTTCCTTCCCTCCTACAACCTAAACCCAGCACATTTATGACCTGCAGTCACTAAAACTGACATCTACCCCTTTCCATACCCCAGATCCACCACACCTCCTACATGGCTCTTGCACTATTATGCAATCATATGCGCCTGCGCATTTCTGCAAGTACCTTGGCTGGAATCTCCGAAATTTTTTGTAGCAATTCTCTCCACAGGAAAATTGAAACTTCACACCACACTGTCGATCTGTGGTCCAGTTTTCGACAATCTTGCACACCGGTAAGCCACTAGGTTCCCTGCTCGGACAGCTCTGTGAGTGCTGGGGAGCTCGCAGCAACCGTGAGAGAGTATCATGATCAATATTTTCAACCCCCTTGTAATTATGATCGTCTAATTTCGAATACCCGGAGATGCACTCGGCAGCAAGTTGTACTGCCGTAAATTTATCCGATTGACAGAATGGTAATTCGATAAGATGGGGCTCCTTTTCAGGATGGGGAGACGTTGATCTTTCTTGTTCTTCTTCAGTTAGCCGACATCGCCGCCAAATACTAGGGAAATTCACCAAATTGACAGCTGTCAGGGGCAGTTCCTCGATGTTCAGGAAACCAAGGAACGGTTGACTCTGGCGAATCGTGTGCATGTGCAGCGTCATATTGTGCACATGGGTTGACCTTGAAGATCAGCTCATGGCAAAAAAAGTTTACACGCACATACTGGCACATGGTGGGCACCGCAGTAAACTCTACGGGTCAAGATGTTCAGAGGAGACACTTTTAGATTACCGGGGGGGGTTATGTGCTTGGTGATACCAACTTACGAGGGAACAACAACCTAAAATGAATGAAACAGCGGAATATTGTGGATTCACGCCTTGACGGTCTGGAGCCTGCCTAGTCTTGAAGCCGAGCGTTGCACCACTGTTGATGGCGCTGGGGATGACAAGCTTGAGGGTGTTTACTGTTCAAAAGGCAGTACTGGGCTGGGTCTTTGTTTGTGAGATTTCCATATTGAGGTTGGAATCGATCAAGCTTCTTATACATAATTCCAATGATCTGCTCCGAGGCCGTAGCACTACTGCACATCGCCTCCTGGCGTGGAGGGCTTTGACAAGTTAACCTTAGTACAGTGAACGTTTGCTCCCGTGTGTCGATCTGGATGCACACTTGCTGCAATTATGGCTTGTCTCTATTTCCACAGACGCATAGCGGCATTACAGAAACAAGGCATCAAGAAGTCTGGCAAATAAAGAGCAGGCTAGACTATATAACCGTACCTCTACCTGTGACGGTATACTCAGTCTCCATAATTTGATGCCTGAGAAATACCAATTACCTCTCATTATCAGATTGGCACTGAATTACAGGAAAAACATCATTCTTGGGCTAGCCCAATAAGAGTCTCGATATCTTTTCAAGAGTGGGTTTTATTGATTTCATAAGTGGAGACTCACGTGGCTCATAATTTCTCAGAACCCGGTTGACATTTAGATGAAAGTTTGCATACGACGGCGACATGCTGGGGCACGCAGTCATCCGATTTTGATACTGGGACCTACGGCCGATACACACCTCGACGTTGGAATCCATTCCTAAGAGCTGCAGTGCGAAGCAGATGCAGAATGTGGCCAGTCAGTACACGTAGTGCTATAACGGCTCCCACCTGCTCTCCCTTTGTATAGGGCTACACAGTAACTCGACCTTTAACATTAGCGAGAAGACCCTACAGATCGCCATCCTTCGGCTTAGAAGGCGCTTTGGGAAACACAGCTAGAGGGGCAGAGGGCCGCAAGGCGGGCGGATACCCACAGAAGCAGTTACCGGTATGAAGACAAGCACACAGCTCTGCGAAATGTCACTTAGCCAAACCATTAAAAAAGAAAGCCTGAAAGACACGACTGACATGTCAGAAGAATCTGTCGGGAATATTGCTCCTTTTCTTTTGTGCTTTCCTAAACTCGGTGAGCCACCGCCGTCGGTGTTCAATCAAATCGGTTCACATCAAGCCACGGCTTACACATTCTCCAGTATCTGGCATCTATGTATCTGTTGAAGCAGAATAGAGAAATTGGTACTCAAGGTTGGCAGGAAAGTCAATTACTTATGCATCAAACTATTTCAAGCCACTTGTAACAGCAGCAAGACACTCAGATGTTGTGAGCGTCACTCACATCACGTACCAGCTGGTTTACAGTGCACATGGGCAATTGCCCATGCTTACTCTGGTAAATTACATCCAATCAGGTGCAGGCTTGTGTGGTCTTGTTATATGTGCATAGATACATAAGCTAAAGTTTATGTTTCCAAAGGTTCAACATCCAAGACCAGGGTTGGCATCTGGCAATTCGCGAGCTCGCCTGTTGTGGCCATTATTCAAAATCAGCTCGAGTCTCGGTTAGCTACTGACCTCAAATTGAAACGACGGGGAAAGGCATGTATTGCCCAGGATGGGTGGTCATTACGCAACAGCAAAGGACTCCTAGACACCACTTATCCATCTCGAATATTAGCGTTCCTCGGCCCTATGTAGGCATACGCGTAAGACCAATATGTATCATGGTGTTAAGCTCGCAGGACAGATTGTTTAGCAACCACCGCATACAATGCTATTCCTCAACCGGTGTTCTTTTCCAGTTAAGGAATGTCAAAGCGGCGGCTCTTTGCCTAGATAAAAGGAGCTCAAACAACATACGTTGATCCAAATCTGCGCTGAGACAAGCCTGGGAAACATTTTGAAGCTGGTCGCCTCAGCACTTCCAAGCCGTTCGGTGTACTAACTCCACCCTTGCTATCACTCTGCGATAGGGGTGGGGCGGGCTCCTGGCAGACCCAACTGCCGACGCGGTGCTCAGTGATATATATACATACCTACTCGCTATGTCCGCAAGCCCTGGCTGCGCACCAACCGGGGCCCCCAGAACTACTGGCTCCACTTCGTCTGCAAGGTCGACTCCCCAGCCTGCCCCAACTGCGACCACCCCTCGGAGGACGGCCACCACATCACCTTCGACTGCCCCCACCACCACCAGCAACGCCAGGAGCTCATCGGGGACGCCAGAACGTGGGAGGATCTAGACAAACCCATTTGGAGAAAGGAGGAGGGAGAGGAGGAGGAGTGGGATGCGGTAGAGGCATACTTCGCCTACCTCTACCGCCCCCTCGCTAGACGATAAGGGAGTGGGCATATTGAATATTTGCTGCTTTGCTTTGTTTTATTCTTTCGCGTTGTCATTTTGTACGTAGCTTCCGCAGGGCGTCAGATTAACTTGACTGTCCCTTGAATCCACCCAGGTTTCCGGGTGGCGCGTCATACGACCCTTAAGGTTGTGCACACGAGTACTGAGTTAAAAAAAGAAAAAAAAGAAAAAAAAAAAATGTCCGCAAGCTCCAGGGTTTCCTACCACGCTGTACATGTATATGCAGGATAATAGTCCAATTTCAAAGCTCTATATTTTCTCAATCAAGTTGATAAATTAGATGGTACACTGAGCCGTGCATCAGTTATATAGACCATCGATTCGGGCAAAGACCTCTATAGAAAGTGGGAGATCTGCTTAGAGGGCCCCCCTACTGTGTCTGAGCCCCCATCATGAATTACAAACACGGTCCCTGTTCATTCCCAATAGTGAGCGCATGCGCATGTTCATTTGATTGTTGTATTCACTCCAGGTTAGAGGTATGACATTCCCTACGCATGCATGAATTAAATAAGCTTATTTTATATATACTGTTAGGGCCGATAGAGCAGGGCACGAAAACAAACATTCTGATATTGTGCATGCACCACAGGCGTGCGCCAAGACAAGGGAACCAGATCGGTACGCACTCTCGTTTTCATGGCATTCAAATGTCAACGTACTTTTGATATAGGAATTGAGGTCGCTTAACACTTGATCTGTCCTGGTTACATGATCTTCAGCTGCTAATTTTGATCTACTCACAAGGATCCGCGGGCAGTTTGTTTTCACATTTTTCCTATTTAATTAGCCTTTTTTGCTTTCCGCACAATGCAGTGGGTTGTTCTTATTCGAATTCCGTTTGGAAGGTTACTTTCCTTCTTTGCAACATATTGTTATATTCTGCGGGACTGCCATACTTCGTAGCGTCTAATTGCGGATCTGTAGATCCATTAATCATGACCTTGGCTCTCACATAATGCATATAACTTTTTTTTTTTTTTTTTTTTGGAGTCTATACGTCTATGCAGCCTAAGGCTATGAGACGGCCCCATTCCCTCGCCTTAAAAGGTTCGGTACATCCACGGAACAACAGATTGCATGAAAGTCCTGCCTTTCTGAGCCAAAGAAATCAATGCTACCAAAATAACCCCTCTTCCCCTGCTACGCCCCTACCGGCCCTTCCCTGAGTATAAAATACCCTCCTCTACCATGCCCCTCCCAGCCCTCCCCTCATTATTTCCTTCCCTGCTCAGGTCAGATTAAGGTTTGAGAAAAACATCTTCACCAAGTCTACTACATATTCACTCCCTTGTCTTTGACTTTCTTCATCTACTTCTTCTGCTCATCTATCTCTTTTCAATTACTCTATCTTCTCCCAATCTCCTCTCTATGCGGATAGACTAAGGCTACGTACCTTCCTGTTTCCACATGTCTACTGCAAGTACAGCAAGTTGGATCGACTGTATTATCTAGCTTTACTTACCAGGATTGGAGGTTTCTATTTTCAGTTCTGCAGTAAATGTAGTTCAATCTCGCCTTTCTTTCCTACCTGACTACTCTATCCTTGCTCACTCCTACCACTCTCCTCTCCTCTTCCCGCCTCCGTTTCTACTCCTACTTCAGCCCTTCCTCCATGATTTGGAGGTCTTTTGGTACAACCTCTTCCACCTCCTCCTTCGCTAACTCATCTGCTACCTTATTCTCCCTGACCCCTATATGGGCTTTTACCTACCCTAGTTTGACCCCTCCCTCTCCCAACTCCCTTATTCTCTTCCTAATCAACCCTACTATATCTACTAGATCAGTAGTTCTAGCTTTCTCTATCCTCTCTGCCTTTTGGATTACTGCTAGTGCTGCTTCTGAATCTGATAGTATCAATACTTTTCATGCTTTATTTACTTCTTCTAATGCTTTCTTAATCCTCACAACCTTTCTGTCCTATACTATTGTGATGCATCCTAAACCTACCTTCCCTTTTACCTTCTTATTGGTAGAGTACCATCCCCCCCCAACATTCTCTTTCTTATTCATACTACTATCAGTATATATTATAGCTGAGTCTTCCTTAACCTCTTCAATTTTCCTCTCCTATCTCTCCTGCTCGTTATCTCTTCCTAATCCCAAGTCCAATACTAGCACCTTTATCTTCTCCACCCTTCCACTAAAGCTCAATCTCTTACCTCTATCCTCCTTTACACTTCCTACCTTATTCATAATTGCTATTATTACTAATGTAAACTTATTCTTATAGAAAAAAGACTTGCTAAAGTCGTCCTATCTTTTGCCTTCTTCTATATTTCTCTTGGCCACTCCTTTATTCTCAAATACTAGGTCCTTCAAGGCTTCTAGATCTCTTATTATCTTTCCTATCAACCTTGCCTATGCTATATCTAAAACTATCTTTGGACTTTTCACTCCTGCAATTTGACTCACCAACTTATACTTTAATCTATAGGTTGTATTGACGTACTTCTTGAGCACTTAGTACTGCAACTTCTCAAATTCTTCTTCCTAATTCCTTTACCCTTTCTATCCTAGCTCTAATTCCTATAGTACTACTACTCTAATTATTTCTATATATACTATCTTCCAGCTATTAGTGCTTATCCCCCAGTTTGAGTTCTCAAGCCTATTTAACTGAGCTAGTATCTTCTTTACCTTTGCAATCCTGCTCTTCCAATGCATCTTAAATGATAGGTTTTTGTCCATGATAATCCTAATCTATTTTACTCACTTCACCTCCTTTTTCTCCCACCTTCTCTTGTTTCTTAAGACTAGCTTTTTATACTTGCTGTCTTCTAGTAGTAAGTAGTTTTCCTTTACTATTCTATTCACTATCTCATCTGCTATTACCAATATATATTCCATATTGAATACATAACCAGAAATCGTACTATTTACCCCCATATACTTATCCTATAGGCAGATATTTAAATATAGATTGTCAATATATAATGACAACTCAATATCTACCTTCTCATACCCTATTCTAATCTCCGCTTCGATTTCTGCTTTTATTTTATTGATTATAAGTATTATCTAGATCAAGAATACCATTGGCGATAGTGGTAAGCCCTATGAATACTCTAGGTTCATCTTTCCCCTCCTTTTGACTTTCCTATCCCACTCAAGCTTGAACTCTCTTACTTGGAAAAATTTCCTAATCCAAAGTATCTATTTCCTCCTCTTCTTACTCATTTCCAACTCTCTTAATATATCTTCCTCCCACATATTCTGAAATCCTCCTTTTATATCCCAAAATACCTAACTAATCCTACCTCCTATTGTTAGATACCTTTGCACTCTTGTCACTATTCTTAATACTGCTACTATGGCTAATTGTCTCTTGACTGAGCTAAATTGATACTTATATAATAAGCTTGCTATCTGCAACCTATCCGTCACTACCTTTTCTCCTAGCTTCCTAATATAATTCATAAGATTGATTGGTCACTATCCTTTTGTCTTTTCATGATCTTTTCCTGGCTTCGAAATCATTACTACCTTACTGAACTATTATTCTTTAGGTATCTTTCCCTTTTTCAAATTATTCATAACCTCTTTTATTACTTTCTTTCCTAGCTTTATCTTCAAAATCATTTTAATAAAATAATCGCTAATCCTATCTAGGCCCACTACTAATTTATTGTTCGTTCCTTAAAGTACTTTTCTAACTTTGCCTTCTCACCTTTCTTCCGCCCTTTCTTCCTCTCCTCATTCTATCCTCTCTTCCATCCCTATTGCCTTAACTTCTCCTAGCCCTTTGCCTTCTGTTCTTTACCTAAAGTGATCTATTACCAGCTCCTCGACCTTTTCATTATCACTTTCAAGCTACTTACTATTAGTATTCTCTAGGCCTTTTATCTATTGTTGAAGGTACTAGACATCCTTAACTCATTTAACTACTTCCTATAGGTCTTTTTCCCTATTTTCCTTATAGAACTTCTACTAATAATCCTTCTTTTTCTCTTTTATCATCTTTCTTAAGCCTTTCTTCTCTGCTTTCTACCTTTTTATTCTAACCTCCTGTATTAGGCTATCTATAGTCTTTTCCTACCGGCTTCTCCTTATTAGTTTCAGCTGTACTATTAAATCCTCATCCCAGTATCTCTTTGATCTTTCTGTAATTCTAAACTTTTTTGAGCAAAACTTCCATAAAGATTTGAGTTTTTCATATAAGGTTAAGCCCTCTAGCCTATCCCACCAAGTGTTTTTCTTACTCTTCTCCTCAACTTAGTTTTTTAACTTTTTTTAGTCTACTACCTCCTTAACTAAGCTCCTTTACCCTTCCTTCCAATCTATATTTACCAATATTACCTAATGGTCTAATAATAATTTAGTATTTATTACTTCCCCCCATCTCTTACCTCCCTTGTTTAAGAAAAGATTGATTCTACTTTTCTCTAGCTTGCCTCTATATTCTTTTTCCTAAGTCCACTCTTCTTCCCCCTTTGTTACTTCTAACCCTTATCCTATAGCTTAATCTGCCATCGCTTTTCCCCTACTATATTCTTCATTCCTACTATCTTACAATTTACTATAGGTATTCCAATCCCTAACCACCCCTCTCTCTTGACCTATTTGCTCCTCTATGTTTTTTAGCTATTTTTTCCAAGTCATCCCATATAGCTTTCTATTTATATATACACTCCCAACTCTTTTTCCTTCGAACTCTAAAAATACCCAATTATTTTTCTCACCTACCAACTTAAGCTTCCTATCCTATCTTTTCCTCCAAAATCCCATAATTTTTTTCCTTTTTTTACCTTAGTTCCTAATGTAAACATTGAGTAGCTCTAAGGACTGCTTCCTTTTTTATTAACCTAAGTCTCCCCCATAAATGCAATATCTACTTCTTCTTCCCTATACCATTCCAAGAATATATGAGTATTTATATAGTTACCTCCTATATTCTAGTATACTACCTTAATAACTTTACTATTTGGTAGACCCTTTTGAGGAGCCTTCTACTACTTAACTTTTACTATCTCTTACTGAACTACCCTTATTAAACTAAATTTTACCCTCTTCGAAGTAAATTTTCTTTTGGCTCGGAGTTTGATTAGAGATACTATCCTTTTCCTCTACTCTCTATGACCCCCCCTTTTTATACTCTATTACTATAAACCCTTCCTCATCGATCTTCCTTCCTTTACTTTTTCTACCTTTCTTAATCTTTCTTACTATCTTCCCTACTACTGCCCTACTAATTAATATATAACCCCATCTGATATGGCCTTAGCCTCTATAGTTATAACACTGTACTCTATTTATCATCTTTTATGCCTTGCCTTGTATTCCTCTATACTAGTAACCATAGTTAAGATGACTTACCCGACTTATATAGCTTTAGCTTCCCTAGCTTAGGTAGCCCTGACTTCTCCAGCTCTGGTAGCTCTAGCTAGCTTGCCTTCCTTAGTTTGGTTGCCAGCTTTTTGGCCCTACTGGTACTACTATTTTTCTGCTTACCTCTTGAACTGCTCTCCCTTACTCAAATATAGCTATTTTCCTTGTCCTTCTATCCCATATAATACCCTTCTTTACTAGACTGGTAGCTTTTGCTACATCTACTATATCGAATATAAACCCTATTGTCTTGGCCCTTCCCCATACCTCAGCCATTTTCTTGCCCTTTTTTAGGCTTTTGTTTTCTTTTCTTAGCTTTTTAGCTATCTCTTTCTTACTCCTTACTATTATTATTGGTATTGCTATAGTAATCAACTTTACTAATTTCCCTTTATCTCTCCACATATTTAAAATATCCTCTATTCTACTAAATACTTGCATTAATATTTTTCCTACTTCTCCTACTACCCTGACTAGCTCTACCTCCTATCCTACTTTATTTACAGACTATATACTTTCATCATTGTACTCTTCTTGGCTTGCTTTCACTATGACTGACTATGCTATCCTTCCTACTATCAGCCTTATCTCTCTTAGCAGCTTATTAACTTTTGCAATTGCTGCTTCTAGTTCATTTTTCCCTTTCGAGTTGATTGTATATATATAGCTTATTACTACCTATATGTTACAGATCATCCTCTCGCCTTATCCTTCGACCCCTCCAGCCCCGGTGCTATACTGGCAACCCACGCACTCGCCAGCATATGTTCGCATGCGGCTCTTGATCTTGACCTAGCACGACCTCGCTATACTAATCCTAGTCTTCCGGCTAATACCTCTGACCCTGAACCCTAGCCTGCTAGATTACCGACCACATCCCGGAGATCTTAGCCAGGTACTCGCTCACTAGAACCTGTCCGAAGGTTCTACCATATCAGAACCTCGTCTTCGTATTTGTCACTTATCGTCATTGTCTCCTGGAATGTTCTCGTATCCTTTTGCTTGACATTCCATGGGATACTGGCTTCTTCCGCTTGCTTCTTCCGTTTGCTTCCTTATGTCGCCGTTTGCTTCCTTATGTCTCCATATGCTTTCTCTTGCCTTCTCTCTGACTCTTCTGTGTCACCAGATCTCTATATATAGAGGCCTTCCTACCCCTCTCATTCTCTTCTCTCCTCACGCAACAACTTGTCCACTCTCCTGTACTTAGTTGTTACAATAAGAACACCCCCTTCTCGAGCGTAGCTCAGACTCCCTTATCCTCATCCATGCCCCCTTCCCCAACACATGTATAAGCATACTTACACGTATGTTTCGACTGTTCATAACACTATACTATCTTTAAGATTTCTCTATTTACTACTTGCCTTGAGTTTTCTACCCTAGTCTCTAAAGGCTTTTTAATCTCTTTTTCAATCTTACCTATTATTTCCTTTACCACCTTTATTTTTTGTCTCATATTTATCAGCTCTTCATCTGATAATGCTGACCTATCCTTCCTACTCAATTCCTCTAATATATTTTTATATACCTCCCATACCTTCTACTGGCTCTCTTATACTAACTTTACCTATACAACTATTTTTTCTGCCTTCTTCTAAGCCTCTTTCTCCTTCTTCTTTTCAGCCTTTACTTCTTTCTTTCTACCCTTAATCTTCTTTAACTCCTTTATTTTCCTATTCTCCTCTTCTACCTAGCCCTTTCTTATACTTAAGGCCCTCTTAACTTTTGCTTATTCCTCTATAGTGCCTACTCTCAATGCTACTACTAATAAGGCTAGCTATTCCTTAACCTCCCTCAATTCTCCTTCCAATCTATATAGTAGTCCTAATATAACTTTTTTAGCCACTCTTTAGTGCTATTCTGCCTTTGCCACCCTCTTCACCTTCTCTATATCTTCATATCTCATTATTTCTTTGCTCAATTTTTTCTACCTTCTTTTCCTTTCACTATCTCCATCTATATACTACTCCCTCTCAATATACTCCCCTCCTGCTACTATTAAGTTTCTGGCTATATTAGCATCCCTTCTCAATTTCCATGACTTCTGATCTCTATTGAGTTCCTCCATATCCCTCAAAATAACTGTATTCTTATTAATTACCTCTACTATCTTCAACTCTATCCTAGAGTCTCAAGGAAGCTACTACAATCTGCTTGTCCCTACTTTAGCCTCCTCCTACCTCATCTTTTTATTTTCTTCCTCCTCTTCTACTCCCTATCTTTTTACTAGCTCCTCTATCATTCTTTTTACCTTCTCTTTTATGAGATCTTTTATAGTATTCTTGCTCTTTTCTAACTCCTCACTATCCAGTACTATTACTTTCAGCAAGCCTTTAATTATTCTCTTTTACTCCTCCTTATTTAGGCTGAATAAGTCTTCATCTGAGTCCAGAGTTACTCTCTCTTTTGCTCAATCCATCGTTTCTTATATGTCCTCCTTGTACTACTCCTTCCCTGTTTTTCTATCTCTAATTTTGAAGCCTAAAGGAGTTATCCTAAAGATATTATCCTTGACTAACTTAAATAGCCTTAGTATTGTAGGTCCAACCCACTCTGCCCTATAAATTTCTTCTAAATCCCCTAATACTAAACCCCCTTTTACTACCCTTTTCTCCTTCTTCATACTTTTCCTTACTATAACCTTATTATCTGATCCACTCTCCTCCTCCTCTTTCTCCTCAATCCCCTCTATTCTACTTTCTAATCTTTTCAATTATTCTTTCATTATCCCTTCTAACCTATCTGTCTGAGTTCATCTCTTCTTTGACCTTAGTGTATTTAAAGTCTATTTTTATATAACTACCTCAGTTACTCTCCCATCTAGCCTCCATAGATATACTATAATTGTATCAAAGATCTCCTTCTTCCCTTCTATGGTCTTGATTTCGAAGTCCAGACCTTTTAGCTCTCCCTTTGCTACTCTATCTTGAATAATTACTCTAGCCTTGAGAAGCTCAATTATTCTTTCTACTAACATTCTGTCAGTTATTCTCAATATTTCTTCTTTTTCCCTTCCTTTCCTCTTTACTTGAGATATATAGCTGCTCTATGGGCCTACCCCTTTCCACTCCTTACTAATTCTTTCAGTATTGAGAATAGCCTCTACTATTGCTTGTCTTCCTCTTTCTCTAAACTCGAGTACCTTTGCCTAACTTATGATATTTTTCAAAACAAATTACCATCTTATTTTAACTCCTCCCTCTCCATTAAATTCTAGTATTAACTTGCAGTAACTAAGGCCCCAATCTTTAATGGGCCCAAATAAGACACCCTTTGGAGGTAGTGCTATCTTGGTAACTAGCGCAGCCGGTTGGCTAGTTGCAAGATAAATAAAAGACCAGGGTCAAACGGTTGCTATAGCAACGGTAAGAGCCTGTAGAAAGAATGACGCTAGTTGAGTGGCTCCGGACCAATGTGTATTGGAGCGGTTGCCACTTAGGTAAAACAGAGGGTAATCACCCCTTTTTTCTGAACAAGTTGCGAACTTGACCCTCGGGGGGATTCTGTAGTTCTGATAAATTAGTAGAATAAATTTGACCGTCGCGTTCCTGTTCGCGCGGGGGTTAATTTAAGCTTGCCGCCGACAGCGGGGGCGTTCTGGATGTCGAGATCTTGTAATCGCTCGGTCCTTGAAAGTTGTTGTCGGTGAGCTGAATGCATATAACTAGCCCTTTGCTTGAAGAACGAGGTCATCAGAAAATGATAGACTGAGCTGTACGGCTAGAGAAACGATCAAATCGTATGAGAAATCACCTCATTCTCAAGAAGAATACCGACAGATAAGAAAGAGGTAATCAGAAAAAAAAATAGTGAAGGAGTTGCTACTGGATATACTCGTTTCTGCGGCTGCTAGACGCCTGAACTAATGAGGTTAGTTAAAAAAAAACTGCACAGTTTCCTCAGGGATGACAGGTGAAGAGGTGGATGCATTCATCAGTGATAAATTCAGTGGGGAGTTGCACCATCTAGACGAAATGTTTCTTCATAGTGTACTGTCCATATTCCCTGCACAGGTTGCTAAAATTACCGTCCCTCGCTAATCTCTGCTGCAGGTAAAGACGAAGATTCTATATCTGAATCGATGTGAGTTCTGGGGCCATTCCTGTTGGCACGTGGTGTGTCCCCTCTGCAAAGTACTGATAAAGGTACGTTATAGTCCATCTCAAAATCTACATCGATGCCTAGTCTGGTCGCACGTGCAGCCAGGCTCACCGATGCCAATAACGCCTACTGAGATCTGTGCGGTGCATCCGCGCCCTATGTGTTCATGTAAACATACGGCCTCGCACCACA
This sequence comes from Tirmania nivea, assembly GCA_015179035.1. Taxonomy (NCBI): domain Eukaryota; kingdom Fungi; phylum Ascomycota; class Pezizomycetes; order Pezizales; family Pezizaceae; genus Tirmania; species Tirmania nivea. Next base: position 98,922 of record WHUY01000077.1, on the reverse strand, counting down.
GAGATGATACGTTTTCTATATTAAGCACAAAGCACAGCAGCTGCGTTACAGTCACCCTCTTATGCCGGCCAACACGGCGAGGCACGCAGCTCATCTCGGCTCTGCTTCTCTAATCATGAGTTTTGAGTCCTGCAATCCGGGAACAGACTCAGCAGGTGTATAAACCGAGTAACAAGAAGCTGAAAATTAGCAAATTGAACCCTTTCTCCAGGAGGCCATTCGGGGAGCCCCGCTAGCGGGAGCAGGCGTTCCGAAATCCACGCACCACTTATTGTGGAAGTTACAGTCTGAAGCACAATTTACGCCACTTGCCCTCCCCAGTGTCATTTGCTACGTCAACGAGCGCGGTCACCAGCGGGCTGATCGTACGAGAGTCTCGGCAATTGCCGTTACGACTTGTACATGCCTTCTTTCTCAGCTTGTCAACGGCAATCACATTAGGCCAGAGCGTACTGGAAATGGCTTGTAATCTAGATCTATTCTCTGAAGGGGTTTCGAGCTTTCCTCTCTGCCCGATTACAATCATGCGAATGGTGGAGCGTTGATGACAATCTGAGATCTGCTCACTGATCCTGTCGGGAGCACGTACTGTTGGTCGAATCCGCTGGACAATGTCACTTGCCACTCCGCAGCTGTATCAAATTCAACTCAGCTGTTCGCGGCCGCCGGTTTCATACTGCTAACAGTGGCACAAGATTACGCACACTCTTCCGAGTATGTATCTATGACAGCCCTCAACATCTGTGTGTGCAAAGCTTGATGGTGGGATGGAAACCGGTAATGGTGGGATGATCCGGGCAGTCAGGTGCAAAAAGTCACAGGGTGGCATTTTGGCACATGTGACATGTTCTTTGTACGCGCCGACAGTTGTTGAGAATAACCTGGGAGCAACCAAGCCGCAACGCAAGGCACTCCACACAACTTGAAGGCATGATCCTCGAGATCGACTGTGGTTGAATGATCTTTTATACTAGGAGGATAGGAAGGATCGAAGCAACTTCAACATTGTCAGGCAATCAGGTTGGTTTCAAGGGGAGGTTGACGATAATGGAAGAGATTCTATACACTTGCGCCGAGATCAGCGGCAGGTTCACACTTCTTATTTCATGCAGTCGAGCTACAAATGGAGAGATTAAGCTCCTCTCAGGAGCTAACATTCTCGCTGGCGGGTGGCAAATGCGGGACAGGCTACATATGCAGGAAGAAGATGTACCTACATGTACTTCCGAACGCTGCACAAGAACCATGCAGGCCGCTCTACCCACTCTCTGTTGAGTCGAATTCCAATGGAATACCACACGGCCCCTAGACACGTAACTATTATATAGCTCCTCGAGATTAATATTGATAGTCTGCCTGCGAGGTTGGTTGGAGTTTTTCTTGAAAAAAAAATGCGAGGTTGGTTGAAAGAATCACGTGTTTATCTATGCTCGATTAAGCCTTCTGCAAATACATTACCTAAGTGGGAAGTCAGCGACCAAGGTGGGTGCATACTATTGTCCATCTGGGCGCCATACATGTGAATACGAAGGGTAGAAATGAGCATTGTTGGGAAAAGCTGGGGACATCTTGTTTGCCGAACAGTGATCTACAGTGAAAGTCTCATTATAAGAAACCTCGTTATAAGAAACCTCTCGCTATAAGAAACAGTGCGCCGGTCCCGCCAAAATTTGTATGGGAAAATAAGAAACTCTCGCTATTAGCAGGTTTCTTAATTAAGTCTTTGCTTAGTAATACATACGGTTTCTTATATCGAGGTTATGATTGGTATTGCTGGAGCCGCATATGTGCTATCCCATACGGAGGTCTACAACAAAAGTCTTTGCACTTTCCTATTTAGGAAATATGTCTTGGCAGCATAATTATGCATATGCATATGCAGAATCAAAGTGCATAAATAATATAAACTAGCTAAGGTCTACCCTTCTCTCGACCCCTCTCTCGAGCGGTTATATCGATCAGTATCAATGGCACCAGTTAACTTTGGAGGCCCTAGTGGCCTTCCACGCTTGCGTACACCATCGTTTGGAGGTTGTCGTATTATATATGCCAAGGTGTTACGAATCGTTCTCGGAAGGTGCTTTAGTGCTAAGAGCCGGTGTCAGAGTATCACCTGCGACGCAGGTAATGGGAAAGTGTTTTATCCAGCGCTCGAGTAAGTGGTTACACAGGTGTCGCACACGTAGAGGGTATTACGTGTGTGATCGAGGTGGCAGGAGACTCGGGCGAAACCTGAGTCGACAAGGAATGGAGGAGCGAGGTAGTCTGGACTACACTCAAGAGTGAACAGGATATTACCGTAATAACTCTCGGACAAGGAAGTAACAATGTTTAAGAAAGTAACCGTGAATAAGACGCTGGGGAAGGGTCAGGGCAGATTTCCTTGGGGGTTGTATCGTGAATAAGAAAGGTGTTGCTGTTGGAAATACTCGGTAAAGCATGTGGTAACACATAAGCGCACACACATGCAATCATAGTTTGTTAAACATTCATGTGAAAGGAGGATATCGAGTTTATATACCTCCTATGATAGCTACTATAGACCAACAAGTCAATCAAGGAATACATCTCCCAATACTCTCACACCTACCCACCTACCTTACATATCATAATTTCTACTGTTGCTAAGGACAGAAGGTTTTAGTACAAACAGTAGAATATTCTGGTACAAACTACCAAGAATATTAACCTTTTAATATTTGTAGACAACATCTCCACTTTTTCATCAATATATTTGCTTTATCTTTTAAGAGAATAGCTGGTATAGTAAAGGATATAGTTGATTATTATAGAAGAATATATATAGCTCTAATAAAATACCATATATTAAATAATTGAGATTAAGAAAGTAATTATAAATAAGATATAGAAATTGCTTTTAGTAAAACTACTATATTATAAATAAAACTATAGTCTTATTTAAAAGTTATTATAGTATTACTAAATATAAGAAAAAGAATAAATTATTATATAAAAAAAAAAATTTATAGTAGCAATTAATTCTTTATATAAATAATTAAGTTTTTTTCTTAAAAGTTATACTACTAGATAGTATAACTATCAAAATATTCTAATTTAAATTATAAATAGAAAGATATATAAATAATATTTAAAAAATATATTAATAAGGTTTTTAGAGTATAAATTTTTTAATACTAATAAGATAAAGTATAAAAAAATAATAAATAAAAGTAGTATAAAAAGATTAGTTTCTTATTTAAAAGTTATATTAGTATTAATATAATTTTTACAATTTAAAGGAAATAACATTATTTAACTAGACTATTCTAGTTAATTTACTAGTAAAGTAAGTATAATATTTAGTTTAAATTTTTAAAATATAGTTAATAGTTAAACTAGTTTAGAATAGAGATTAAGTATGAGAAAATTAATAGAATATTTTAAAAAATTAAGTTTTAGCTAGTATACTTATATTAATAAGTATATAAACTACTAGTTTATAATAAGAGTTAAAAATTAATAAAAGTAGGTTTATAATAATAGTTTCTTCTCTAAAGATAAGCTTTTGTAAGTTATAGTTAAAGTATTTAGTTTTTTATTATTAATAATAATAATTATCTTTTACCTTTATTTATTTTAGTAGAGTATAAGTATTTAAAAATAAAGTAGTAAGTTATTAGATAAGTTTATTATAACTTACTTAATAGGTAAGATATTTAAAGAATTAATCTCAAAAATATAAATTAATAATTTTATAAAAATTTTATTTAGGTTTATCTTTAATAATAATAAAAAGTATAAATAGTTAAGTTTAGTTAGATAAAAGGTCTATAAAGATAAGTTTAAAAAATAAAATATAAAAAATAAGATAGATTTTTATTAAGATAGAAAAATTTAGCTATTTATAATATCTACTTTTTACTATTATACTTCTACTTATATTATCTCTACTAAATCTAGCTTAGCTAATCTTACCTTTATTAAGATTATCTATACTAACCTTACTCTTAGTAACTTTATTTTCTCTAATTTTACCTCTACTAGTATTATACTTACTAGTATTACCCTTTTTAATATTATCTCTACTAGTATTATTCCTACTAATATTACTTTTACTAGTATTATTCTTACTAATATTACTTTTATTAATATTACTTTTATTAGTATCATTTCTATTAGTATTATCTCTATTAATATTACTTCTATTAGTATTACCTTTATTAGTATTACTTTTATCAATATTATTCTTACTAGTATTACCTCTACTAGTATCATTTCAACTAGTATTATCTTTATAAATATTATTTTCACTAGCTTTACTTCTACCAATATTACTTTAGTTTATATTAATTAAATTAATAAGAGTAGATAAATTTATACTCTTAATTATATAAAAAACTTAGAATATAATAGTAATATAATATTTTAAATAATTTACTATTAATAACTTTATTCTAAATACTATTATATTACTAAAAATTTGTAAAGAAGATTAAAATATTTTAAATTATTTTTATTTATATACTTATATTTTTACTTAGCTTTATTATAGATACTATTAGTTATAAATATAATATAATATTTTAGATTAGTTATTTCTAATAAATAATTTTTATAAAGTTCTTTTTCTTTTTAGTAAACTTTAAATATTCTTAGTTAATTCTTTTACTTATATCTTTTCTAGCTTTAGCTTTAGATCTTAGAAATAATATATTAGTTATTACTCTTTACTAAGCAGTTATTTTAAACTCTTAAATAATAAAAATTCTTCTATTTTGTACTTATATATTAACTTACTAGATATAATATTATAAATACTTTAAGTCTAGTGTTTTATATATTAATTATTACTATAAGAAGAAGCTTAATAATTAGGCTAAAGTATATTATAATCTAGCTACTTTAGACGAATATAATACTAAGCTATTAATTCTATATATTTAAAATTCATTTTCTATTCTTATTATTATTCTTTCTTTCTATTTAGTTTATTAATTAATTTTTCATTTATATTAGAATTAGGCTTTTCTTTCTTTAATACTAGATTAGTCTATTATAATAAGAAATATTATTTCTTATTATTTTAATTATCTTATATTTTCTATATCTATTATTATTTTATAACTACTAAATCTGGTAGTTAGTTATTTAGTAGAACTTGCCATCTCGTATATAACTCGAGAGTATTACATAGCCCTGGCATAGCCCTATTTCCTATGCCTCATATATTTCCTATGACTCATATATTTCTTATCACTCATATATTTCCTATGACTCATATTTCCTATAACTTATATAGCACTACCCTATAGCATGTACCATATTTTATATATTCTAATTTATCAGATATGTTGTTAAATAAGTATAAAAGGAGTACGAATTCCCCTCTAGAATCCCTTCCTTAAACTACTCAGACAGATAACAACCTACAATAGATCAATTAGTTAGCAAATAATCTAAATAGAGATTACACCTGTTAATTAATATTCCTAATAGAACTCCTTACCTAATAATGATTACTTTTCTAAGGTAATCCCTCAATAGAACCAGTATATATATACATTATTTCTAAATGGATATAGATTATATAAACAGTACCGAATAATTACTGTCTAGTATTATTCATTATATTTTTTTTAATATCAAAAGTTAATCTTTACTACTTATAACCCTTCATCTTAAGGCCTAATCAACTTTAATAATATTCTTTTATATTTTTTAGTATAATGCATCTCAAATACAATAATGATATCATAAATTCAGCTAACTATAATAATAACTAATAAGATATCAGACTCTTAACTATAGTATAAATACAAGACTTAGAAATAAGCTAAGTAGAGCTCTAATGAGTAGTGGTTCTCCATATAAAAGTATCCTACTCCTATTTTAGATACTTTTCCCAGTATCTTCAACAAATTAACTTATACTCTTAATAATCCTTAATACTACACTAAAAATAAAAAATATAGTATATAAATAAAAAACCAGTACCATAGGTCCTAGGAAGAATTAGTATAATAAGGAAACAATCATTATCCTACAGCTTATGAACTGCCTCTTCTATACCAGACAATATCTTAATAAAAATCTTAATACTTTCAATATCTACTTCAATATTATAATCAGAAAATAAAATACTCTTACTAGATGACTCAGAAGTAGAAGATAAGTCAAGTCTATAAAATGTATTCGGACTTTGCTAAGCTACCGTACTATCATTACTATCAACTAAGCCAACATTATCCTTAGTCAAGCAGATATCTAATAAATCTTCTTCAATAATACTATTAAAACAATAAAGTACTGAAGTAGAAAAGTAATTTAAAGATCAAATTTATTAATTTAACCTAATAGGTTGTGGAGTGATAATTGATATTGAAGTGAATCTAAATAAGAATCAACATTAGATAGAATAGTATCTACAACTGAAAAACAGACTAAAAAGTTAAGATATTTGACTATGCTATCTAAAGAAATCCAAGAGTTAGTTAAATGTACTTCCAAAAAGACTAGAATCATTGATCCCATTATAGAAGAAGTAATAGATTCAAGGTATAATAAAAAAATAACTTTGGCATAAATGTCTAATTATCCATTAGAGTATAAAGTTATATTTGAAATAATTTTTCCCCAAGCATCAGAAACATTTTTGAAGGAACATATACCCCACATATATGAAATTGTAAAATATATATAAATCCTAAAAGTGATATAGAAATATTATCCTATAGATATTGGACTCTTAATGGAAGTAGTAATAAGACACTATCTATGGCAAATGCTATATCTATTTAGAGAAAAGGATTTAGAATTAAGAGCATTTTTAAAAAAGAAACTAAGAAAACTATTGGTAAGACTTTTAAAACAAAAGCATTGGCTTATAGAAAATTGGGATAAATTAATAGTCTTTATACTAAGTAGTACTTATTTAAAAGAAATTCCTACTTTAGTAGAAGATTGGTTTAAGCCAATTCCAAGATTACCCAAAATATTTGCTCGAACTCTAACTAAAGAAAAAGATAAAGGTTAAGAATCTACTTAGAAGAATACTAAGTCAGTATAAGAAGCAGGAAGCTCCAACTCTCCTCTACCTCCTCTAGATAAAATACAGGAACTAAATGACAATAAAGAAGATAAAGATAATAATAGTAATAGTGGAGGAAATGAAAATACTGGTCAATAACAATAATAATATTTTGGAGTACAAGGCAAACTAGATAATAATGATCTAAGTAATAGCTCTAACTTAGATGATAGTATCTCATTAGTAACTAGCCTACCCAAACCTAAAAAGATTCTATAAAGCAAATTGGTAGAATATTAATAATGAGAATCTACCACTGGAATAATTTTGGCAAATAACCTTATTTTATTCAAGAAAATAAAAGGAATTAAAATCAATTTACTAGAGAAACTCAACAGCACTGATAAGAAATGAAGAAACTTATAATATTTTACCTCTTGGGCTATGATAGTCCAATACTAGTTGAAGATAAAAGGAATTGATTTAGAAAAGACTGAAGTATTAGAAATTCTAGGATTTCTACTTTAAGGAAGTATGCTCATAACCTATTATTAATATCTAAGAGATAAAAGGAAAAAGGCGAAATTCTTTAGTTTTATAATAGTATTCAGAGATTTTCTGATACTATCTACCAGTAAAGATATTTATGGAAGTAATGGGAAACTGCTATACCTTACAAGGATGGATGATACATAGGCATCAAGTAATTCACCAACTGGCTTACTAAAATGCAGATTGAATTGATTAATACTAAAGGTAAACAATCAATATCAGAAGAGGTTAAAAGAAGGAAGTTTCTTAATCACCTACCTATATACATGTCGGCAATATTAATTCCCTTAATTAAAGACAAATAGATATATAATCAATTTATATATCAAGTAGAGTCATATAAAAGATCAAAGAAAGAAATTGCTCTACTACATATACTAATTAGACCCTACCAATAAAATTGAAAATTAACTAATTAAGACTGAAATCAATGAAGAAACCATAATCAATATAGATCAAATCATAGCAATGGTAACTAACCCTCCTTTAAGACTAGTTATAATAAATAAAAAGAATCTAATTAGGATACCATTACAATAAAATTGGATAATAAGATAAGGATATAATTGATAAGAGATAAGAAATGTCTATGGTATTAAAACCTTAAATATTTTTATAAGGATTATAGAAAGTGATAGAATAAGGTACCTTTACAAACTGCAGCACAGAATCTCGCCACAACTGCTATATCAAAAGTCAAAAAGGATAAAATTAAGGAATGACTTCTGTCGACAAAACCAATTAACTATAATAAAGTTTATATTAGAGTGAATAACTAACTCGCTCTGATACTAATAGATCTCCAAACAAAGGGAAGAGACTTGATCAATTCTATATTTGTATACTTATATAAAATACCAATAAAGAGTATTGAGAAAATATCTTTAGATATAGCCTTAAAAGGATCTAAAGTAATAATTAATAAAACATATATAATTAAATTAGATTAGATAGGATATATAGAAAAATATACCTTTTATATAATATACTTCAATAACTAAGATATGATTCTTGGAGAACCTGTACTTACCAAGGTTTATACTATTATGCCTGTAGGTCAGAAACTAGTTACTATCCAACCTAAAAATATTATTCATTTTCCTTTGAAAATATGAAAAAGTTCTAGAACTACTAAAACTAGAATTAGAACTACATACCTAGAAGTAACTTATGAAATAGTTACAGATTATAGTAAACTAGATAACTGGAATACTATTAGTTATATGGAAAATACTAATATAAAAGCAGATATTATAACTGCAGTCTCATCTATACAAAAGCAATTTAATCTAATAATGGAATTTCCCAAATTATTTCTAAAAGAAATTCCACAGGACTTACTGCCTCTTAGAAAAGTCAACCACCATATCAAACCCAAACCTGAAGTAATATAGATACTATAATGGAAACCATCAAGCCACCAATTCAGACAACAAATCTATAATAAAATTACTAGAGATAAGAAGATAGGATAAATCTACTAAATAGAAAATAACACTAAAGTAATCACTATATTTACAATCCCTAAAAGAGATAAACTAAAAGAAGCTAGATTTGTTAATGACTATTGAGACTACAATTTTATAGTCAAACTAAACTATATACTACTACCTAATATTAATAAATTAATTGAACTAGTAGTAGCAAATCCTATTTGGTCAAAATTAGATCTAGTAGATAGATACTATAATATTAGAATTAATCTAGAATTAGAGAAACATTCTATATTCTTAACGCAATTAAGATATTATAGAAGGAGAGTTATATAATAAGAAGACCGTAATATACTAGCTATAATAGTCTAAGTAATATATAAAGTATTTAAAGATAGGCTCTATAAGGATTTAATAGTCTACATTAATGATATTATTATCTTTACTAAGACCTATAAACAGCATATTGCTACTCTTATAATAGTATTATAATACTTATAAGATAAAGGATTCTTTCTGAAAATAAGCAAATGTTAATTCTTTACAGATAGATTGGAAATCTTAAGTTATATTTTGATTTTAAATAGACTCTATGTTGATCCTATAAAGAGAACAATAATATTAATATTTCCTACTCCTAAGAGGAAGAAAGACTTTTAAGGCTTTCTTGGAATTATTAATTATCTTAGTAGTTTTATTCTTGGCTTGGCATCTTATATAAGCATATTATTGGAATTATAAGGAGAGACTAAGAAATAAGAATGGATAGATACGTATTATGTAATATTTGAAAAACTAAAAGAACTCATAAATTCTCCTTATATTTTAAAACCCTGGAATAATACATCTATCGAACCTAAATACCTAATTTTTGATACTAGTAATATAAGTTTAGGATCTTGAATTGGCTAAGACCCCCTTACTCATATTAGACTATTATGCTTTCACTCTAGAAAATTTAATCTAGTTCAATTAAACTATGGAACTTTTTATTATAGTATAGACTATGACATGAACTATAGACATGACTCTAGAGAGCATACATAGACTTGGAGATGATAGTATAGTCATAGATAATAGCATAGATATAGACTATAGTATAGACAATAGCATAGATATAGATAATAGTATTGGACAATAGTATAGATATAGTTAATAGCATAGACATAAGGGAGCTTGTATTATGAACTAGAATATATAAGACGTTATGTATATAGCCAAAGACGAAGACTATAGATAATAGGCAATACTAGTATTGACTGTTAGGCAGCTAAGGATACAAGATATTATAAGAACATAGATTATAGACGAGACTATGGACATAAATTATCAATGTATACTCTTGAATACTTACGTAGCTGAGGACAAAGACTATGGACAATAGACAATACTAATATCAACTACTAGCTAGCTAAGGATACAAAGCATTGTGAGAATATAGACTATAGATATAGACTATAGATGAAGACTATAGATAAGATCGTGGATATTAAGCAATACTTATATCAACTGCCAGTAATATAAGGTATTATAAGAACATAGACTATAGATAAAAGAAGTACGACCTGTAACCGCTGCCAAAGCATGAACAGGATATAGACATAAAGAATCATATTAGTCAAGCTAAAGTATAAGATGTTATATGAAGAGTAAGAATAAAGAATAGAAGTAATAGCCTCCTATATATATAATTATCCTTGCCCATGATACTTACTTTGATATAAGTTCTTTTTGTCATATACATAAGAAAGCTTATGTATATAATACTCCATAATATTACCTGTGATATAAATAATAGTTCATAGCATATATGTATCACCTGCAATGCAGATGATAGTCTATGATAGTCTATGATAATCTATGACAGTCTATAACAGAAATTATAATATTATCCCCTTCTAAGGGCCGAAGTCCCTTAAGGCTTAGTCAGAGTTAGATAGTTTCTAGGCAAAAACAATAGTTAGAACATAAGAGCTCACGAAGGCCAAAAACAAGAAGTATAAGGTAAGAACGATATAGTAAGCTATGAGAAGCAGAGGTAACAGTAGCAGATACCAAAGATACATAGTGTAAATACCATATGAAACTACCATGTAGAACCACTGAAGAGAAGCACTCCTTAGAGACTATAAACCAGAAGCCTACATAAGGGGAAGTTATAGTAAATATACTAGGAGGAGGCCCACTAATGAGACAGTAAACAAAAATCAGCTACAAGTATAATGACAAGCAAAAGGAGCCTAATATTAGGCAAAATAAGGAAAACAGTAGGTAGAAGATATATTAATATAGGAACATGGAGCTCAAGTCATATTCGTAATGCAGGTGATAGTCCGTGATAGTCTATAACAATTCATAACAGTCTATGATAGGAACTGTAATACTTTCCAAAAGGAATTATTAGTAATTATTGACTTATTAAAATTTTTTAAAGTGTAACTCAGAGGTCACAAATTCACTATCCTTATAGATTATAAACCATTGGTCACCTTTTATACTCAAAAACCTGTAAGCTAGAAACTTAGATGATAGTAGGATCTCTTTATGGAATTTAACTATAAAATTCATCATATAGTAAGAAAGGAGAATTTGATAGTAGATGCCTTATCGAGAAAGTATAAATACTCTAATGTTTCTACTACTAAGGACGATTATATTTCTACTAGTATTGACCTTCCTCTTCATCTTTATACTAATATCTTAATTTTTTCTTCATACCTTCTAGCTTTATTATCTAAAATGATTTTTTGTAGAGCCATTAACTTCTAACATGTTAATTGTAACTTCAACAAGTGCAATAGAAGAGCTACAGAGCTCAGACACTATTTCTCTTACCCCTACTATAAAGTTAAAGCAGAAATAGAAGATAACTATGAGTATAAAGTACTTAGCTATAAGTCAGAAGCCTCTAATAAAGAATCTCTTATATCAATTGATACTGAACTATTTAATAGGTACTAGCCCAACAATACTAAAAAATCTAAGGAGAAACCCATTCTATAAGTAGTAACTAAAGATGAAGAAAAAGAGCCTTTGACTCCTCCATTGATACTAACTCCTATCAATATCACTCTTATCTATACCAATTATTAATAACATAAGTATATACATTAGTCTGTGTATTAAAATTTTTATTATTCTACACATAATAGCTCTCATATAATATACAACTATATATTTACAGTGAAGATCTGCATTATTTGCAATACTCTAGAATATAGCAGCATCAACTATACCCTTATAGATTCAGTTCTTTAGAAAAAGAAGGAATTCTTTAAGAATTATTTAGATAACCTAAATGCAGTCCAAGATTTTTATAAGAAAATAGCCAAATCAGTTTCTACTCTTCCCCCTATCAACTCTCATGAAGAAGTACTTAGTAACTACATGAGAGAAATCTGCCATAATACACTAATCATACCTCAGTAACTATAGAACTCCATACCAACCTCTTCTAGAAGTAACATTAATAATATCTTCTAGACTACTACTATTACTACTTGTTCCTAGAAGCGAGTAGCAGTCAATAAAACTCCCACTATTATTTCTACTAAATCATCTTGATCTTCTAGATGATATTATGACTTCTACAAATAATTAAGATATAATACCACTATCTATAAAAAGAAGAAACCCATAGTTGTTGATTTTAATCAACAAATCGAACTAATTCTTAACAGGCTTATTGATGATAAGTACATCACTAATGGTTGGGAGGATAATAAGGATTTTTTTATTATATAATGGCTGGATCTAAGAGACAGAATAAAGATAGTATACCAGGCATATATAAAGGTATGCCCTATCTAAAAGGATTACTATGATACTTTGGAATAGTATAAGGATCATAGAATCAGAGATAGATTTTTATATATCAGAAATATATATGGATAATAGAGATTGGTCTTGTCTAGCACTTTTAATATTAAAGGTAAGAACTATCTTGAGCTAGTAATCAATAAAGTATATGAAGCAATAGCTTATAGCGAAATTGAAAAAACTATAAAATATCTTACTGACTGATACTAATATCAGTCTTTCTCTAAGTTAGTTAAAGAATACATTAGAAGTTACGATACTTATCAATAGACAAAGTATTCTAACAAACTACCTCTTGGACTCATTACTCCTTTATATATACTAGAAAAACCTTAGTCAGATATTTCAATAGATTTTCTTAAGTTAGCTTCTGTCTTTATTAAATGTTCTCTTTTATATCTAAATATTTCTGCTGATGAAAAACATATTATCTATATTTCATACCTTTAAATAATTGTTGATAGATAATTAGGATTTAAGTTTCTTATCTTTATTCCTAACAATTTCATAGTAGAACAATATACTACTTCTTTTGATATTTATATAGTCTCAATTATAGGATATCCTTTATATATTATTTTTGATTACAATAATCTTTTTATATCATTACACTTCTAGGATTAGGCTAGAAATAATGGAATCAAATTGGAACTATCTACTATATATCACCCTCGTATAGATAGATAATCTAAGATTATGAATAAGAAAATCTTATTCGTAGCAAAAGTATATAAAGTTGAAAGATCTGACTAGCTATATAAATTGCTTGAGATTTAGTTAAAGCTAAATTCTAGATTTAATAATACTAGAAAAAGTAGTCCCTTTACAACTTTACTAGGAATTAGTATACATCAAGAAGCCTTTCTGCTACCTTGTCTTATTAACATATTTGTACCAGTAAATAAATATTACAATAATACTTCATAGGTAATTTATAATGCCAAGAAGATACAAATGATATAAGTAAACAAACATCCTAATATAATTAAATTTTTAGTTAGATAATAGGTCATATTATCCTCAGAAAATATAAATATACCAAATATTTCACTAAAGTTAAAACCTCAATAGTTAGGCCCTTTTTCAATTATATTTGCTAATTATGCTTAAAATAATTATAGTCTAGCCTTATCCTCTCAACCTAACCTCAATTTTATATATGATACTTTTTATATTTTAAAACTCAAATTATATTATCAAAATGGTCATACTCAGTTCTTTAACAGACAATCTCTAAAATTAAGACCAATTACTGATGATCAATATGAAGTTCAAAAGATATTGGAATTCAGAATAGCACTACGATCTAGTAAATGTCAATACAAAGTCCAATAGTTAGGACATACTCTAGAATATAATTCTTGAGTAAATACTAAAGATATTACTACTGAAATCCTTTAGGATTTCTAGGTTAAAGGAAGTCTAGAAGATACCTTCAAGAAATGACATACCAAAAGAAGAAAATAAGGATATCAGATAAGAGATAAAACTTAAGTTTTTATTCAATAAGAATGGAACCATATTATAAACAAAATCCTCAATAACAAATATATCAATACTAATGTACTTTAACTATCCCTTAAGATAAGATGAATGGAAGCTAGGATTGCAGAATAGAATTACTAATATAGTAAAATCTGTTCAAAATAAGAAAGTATAATAAGAGATGTTATTTCTTATTATTTTAATTATCTCGTATTTTCTATATCTATTATTATTTTATAACTACTGAATCTGGTAGTTAGTTATTTAGTAGAATTTGCCATCTTATATATAACTTGAGAGTATTATATAGCCTTGACATAGCCCTATTTCCTATAACTTATATATTTCCTATGACTCATATATTTTCTATGACTCATATATTTCCTATGACTCATATTTCCTATGACTTATATAGTACTGCCCTATGGTAAGTGCCATATTTGATATATTCTGATTTGTCAGATATATTATCAAACAAGTATAAAAAGAGCATGAATTCCCCTCTAGAATTTCCTCTTTAAACTACTCAGATAGATAACAACCTATAACAGATCAGTTAGTTAGCAAACAATCTAAACAGAGATTATACTTGTTAATTAATATTCCTAATAGAACTCTCTACCTAATAATGATTACTCTTCTAAAGTAATCCCTTAGCAAAACTAGTATATACATACATCCATTCTAAGCAGATATAGATTGTATAAATAGTACCAAATGATTACTGTCTAGTATTATTCATTATATCTATAGACTTTATTCTTATATAAATAATATGTCAGATACTATTGTCTTGTAGAGGCCTACCTAATTTTATTTTTAATTTTCTCTTATTATATTATCTTGTTTTATTTTTTAGAAGTTTTTATTTTATTATTTTCACTTTTGCTTGTCACATTCTATTTTTTTTACTGGTTTTTTAAATTTTTTGGTTAATAGTTTGGTTTGTTTACTGGGTGGTGATAATTCTACTCGTGTTTTGGGGTTTGTTTATTTGTAGGTGCGGTCATTTATTTTGTATGCAATGAGGATGTTTGAATGCAACGTTACATTGAATATATCGTGACATTGATGCATGCGACGCTGAATTAGCGTAATGTTGGTGAATGGAGCGAGGCCTTAGTGCACTTTGTGTATGGGTTGATCCAACTGCCAATATGGTCTACTTGGGCAACTCGGCCACTTGGCCAAGATGTAATCTTGGCCTATGGGACAGAACACATACATTACCCCGCATCTTGTGAATTGTTACTCAACACGTTCATATTAGAATTAGGCAAATAAGGTCTTATTCTACCTATCTATATCTCTGTTTTTATTATCGGGGTGCTTGCTACAAGAGTCATGGCATCAAATGAGACCCAAACCCGTCAGACGTGGACTGAAACAGAACGTAACGGTATCCGCTCTCAACACTCCCTATATCCCGAGTGGGACTATCAGGATATCAAACGATGGTTTGATGAGACAGCTACACCTAAGACCATTAGCAATTATCCAGAAAAGCGGGATATTGAGGCGCTGCAGGCATGGCTCGCAGGACACAGCATCAAACAAGCATCACGGGGTTGTTCAGGCCTTGCATGGACCTTTCATAATTTTTTGTCTCTATATCTCGTTATAAGAAACCTCTCGTTATAAGAAACCCCAAGCCGGTCCCGAGGAGTTTCTTATAACGAGACTTCACTGTATACCTATTGGGTGTCGACATTTTTCTTACATCTAGATATATGAACACCAAGTCATGTAACCGAATTTTGATACCTGAATTTGAGATTTCTGCAGCCGCAAACTAGGCAAGAAAATACTCAGGCCTTTGCCGTAGAGCATTTCACCTCTCAGTTGACACTGACATGCTAAGGTGGCGCCGGGAGGTTCCTACGTCCATATCAGGACTAAGTTTTCGAGACCAGTGAATGTAGAGACACAAGGGGTGGTTGTGCTAAAGTTCAAACGAACAGAGTATTGAGTAGTTCTAAGTTTTATGTGATAATCGACTACCTAGTAAACTTCTTTAGCAAAGTTGAGTTTGCTGCTCAATTTAAACGAGTGGCTCATCAAGAAATAGAAGAATCAAGCCCGCTTGATGGTAATTCTTTAGCTGATTTTTTTTTTAAAAAGAAGATTAGCAAAGAATCAGGTGGTGATATAGACAAAAAAGAACTAAAAGAAAAAAGATTCAATTGGGCCGCGAATATCTCCTATATGCCGTTGCAACAGTTACCTGGAAAAATAGTTCTCATGCATTCTCCGATAGGACGTGTAAGTCGCGGCGCGCCTGTTTCAGACCGCCATAGCCGTGCCCGAGCCGAAGGCTTTTGAATGTGACATATGCGTATCGTGGATGACGTATCGATGAGGCATGATAGCTAGAAGCCCAAAAGTCTTTTCTAATCTCAAAACTGGGGGTTCGAGTTAGGTAATACTACAAAGTAGGCACATATACAGTATAGGTGCCAAGTAGCATAGGTATTGCTTCGTTGATTTGTATGCATGCAAGATGTCTGGGATAAACTGTGCGCGGCTACGAAGGCCTTCAGGCGCCGCTAGATCTCCCCGCTTGGCCTATCCCAGTGCCCTCTGCCGCAGCGGATAGGACAATGTAGCTTAGCATACCAATAAATCACCCCTTTTTCCGGCATGTCTCATTGCTCTCTGACCGCGCTAGCCGCGCCCAATTTTGTGCGTCTTGGACACTTTTCGAATGGGAGATCCTGCTACCCCGTATTCACGCAATATAAAGACCAACAGAGCTCAGGGTAGGCAACTGTCGAAACTCTCACACATGTGAACTGGGATGCCAACCACGCAAAAACGCGCGGTGAAAAGGCCCGAGAATAGCCAAGCGGGATCGACAGGCGCCTGATGGTTGTCAAAGTGCCGCCCTAGCCGCGTCTCGTTTTATGCGAATCTGCATGTGTATCCACACTCCGTCAGATATACGGATTTCTACTAACGGCCCAACCTTAAGCCTAAGGAGACTATAGCAAGCTGGTAACAGATAAAATTGGGTTCAAGACATCTCAGATCCCCGCTACACGTACAGAATATCCAGCGAGCGAGAGTTGGACGGGTGAACAATGGAGGGGAAGGCTTGGATGTCCATTCTCATCGGCAGTCCCTGCTGGTCACGAGAAGAAGAATTCAAAGTACTTGTAATATTGAATGTCTTGCTGAAAATCAACATCTCAGCTGAGAGTGGGGTGCTGTGAGGGCAGCGATCGAGGGGAATAGCCGTAACTCTATGACACCACTCCGTAACCGATTCTCTGCAACCCCCCCATCCCATTCCTACCGCGCTTACCAAACACTTCGGACCCCGCGTGCCGTCACATCTCCAACATCCTGGCCATCCGGCTTAAGGAAGCCATCACCCACCATTTTAACAATCGGTCAAGCAGTTTCCAAACGGTGAGTTTTTATGATTTCTTGAATATAGAATGCGAGCTAATTAGTCAAGTCAGAAAGATGATGTGGCTCAGGACGGGGCGTTGTTCCGAGAGTTTATACAGCTAGGTGGCAAAAAAAACTGAACGCTGCATAAAAGGCCTGAGCATGCAGCGCGCTTGATTCAGATTCAATGCATCAAATCGCGCCTATCACGTCTTTGGTGAATGTCTTACCACGTGGTCAGGAGGTATGTTCTATTACTTATGATCTCCTGGCCGTCCATTCCGAATATCTATATCCTCTACTATTTTGTTAGTGTTAAGTCACGCTGATATGGCCCAACCTTGTCCCTCAAATTCCCTGGAACCCTCTACAGATGCCTCCTCTACAAATGTTCCTCCCCTAGATACTCCTCCTCTGCAAGCACTGAGCAAGCAAAAACAGCTCTCTGGCTTTGAGAAAGGAAAGATTGTTTTTGCCTATGAATAAGGATGGAGTTACTAACAAATTGCAGACTACATGGGTCGATCAAAAGGCGCCATACATGGCTTCATCAAGTGCTATATTGAGCGTGGGACCCATGAGATATTGGAGAGTCTCTACAGCTCAATGCCTCGCCCTGTAGCGGCTGTTATTAAGGCAGAGGGTTGGTATACCAAGTACTAGATCCGTAGCATTTCTTGTTCTATGTATGCATTTCACGCTGGATCTATATACAGCTTGGTGGCAAAAGAAACTGAACGGCCTTATGCAAGTCGTATGCACGTCTTACATTTAGCGCGCATATTTTAGGCTTAGCCGCGCACAGATACAGTATGCAGTATTGGAGCTATATAGATCCAGCGTGAAATGCATACATAGAACAAGAAATGCTACGGATCTAGTACTTGGTATACCAACCCTCTGCCTTAATAACAGCCGCTACAGGGCGAGGCATTGAGCTGTAGAGACTCTCCAATATCTCATGGGTCCCACGCTCAATATAGCACTTGATGAAGCCATGTATGGCGCCTTTTGATCGACCCATGTAGTCTGCAATTTGTTAGTAACTCCATCCTTATTCATAGGCAAAAACAATCTTTCCTTTCTCAAAGCCAGAGAGCTGTTTTTGCTTGCTCAGTGCTTGCAGAGGAGGAGTATCTAGGGGAGGAACATTTGTAGAGGAGGCATCTGTAGAGGGTTCCAGGGAATTTGAGGGACAAGGTTGGGCCATATCAGCGTGACTTAACACTAACAAAATAGTAGAGGATATAGATATTCGGAATGGACGGCCAGGAGATCATAAGTAATAGAACATACCTCCTGACCACGTGGTAAGACATTCACCAAAGACGTGATAGGCGCGATTTGATGCATTGAATCTGAATCAAGCGCGCTGCATGCTCAGGCCTTTTATGCAGCGTTCAGTTTTTTTTGCCACCTAGCTGTATGCAGGTTTCAAGAACCTGACAAACCGTGCGTTTATTACGACTGCAGTGAGCCCGCGGGGGACGAAACGGAATTTTCATTCAGAGAGACTATTCGAGAGGCAGAGAAGAGACTAGGTATTCAACTAGATGAACTTGGGACAGTAGCTTTTAACAGGGTTCTGGCAGAGCATAGACCTGAAGAGGTGAAGCCTACGAAGGAGACGGTTTATGACTAGATAGTACGATATCTTGTAATTTAAGGATATCCGACAGAAGCAAGTGCCGATTTCAAAGAGGCCAAAGACATGGTTTACAGTGTCATCGGTCCAGCACTGTCAGATTTGAGGCGCAAGACAAAGTGGAATATATGTTTGGAGAGGGAAAAAGCGATTGTTTCGATAGACAATGAGGCAGAAGGGATGCAGGAATTTGTGGTAAAGGACCGGTTTGGTAACAAAAGAAAAGTTCGTGTTAATCTATGAGGGAAAGAGAGATTCTATTGGGTTTGTTGGCGCTGAAGGTTTCAAGAGACAATACGGCGAACACAAAGTCTACGGATTTGTTACAACAGGAGAAGATTGGCGAATGCTTTGTTACGATGGAAGCGAGTTCCTGCAGACACGAAAGTTTACGGTCTATGGAGGAGGAAAAATAGAGATGGAAGGACGCCTGTTCGGTTGTGTTGGATTGCGTGTATATTCGCATTGAGGAACTGGAGGGATTGTGTCGAAGGACGTGTCGGAAATTAGGTACTGGATTCTCACTAGTAGGCTCTCACTAAGCTCTTTTTGATGCTAAAGCGACCTGGGCAACTGTTTCACCAAGACTTTTTGCAGGGGGGCAGTGGCAGAAACACTCGGTCGGAAGCGAGGGTACAATATCCTGCAATAGCTATACTTTTGCTACTGTCTCTGGTATACTTTTCTATGCCCGGACTGTTTGGTCTCATATCAAACGCCGTACGGATACAGTTACAACTTGCTAAACCGGAACGCCTTTAACCGGAAAACTTGCTATTACGGACGGGCTTGGAACTACAGCGCAAATTTTTATTGGCTATACCGGACAAATAGTAAACCGGAGCGGACAAGGAATCTCAAGAATAAAAAAAAATATACATAGAAAATTAATTAGCAGAACCGGACGGGGGTATTTGAGGTAGAGGAGTTGAAACCCAGAAGTCCTTAAGTGATGCTTGAACCTTAGCGTGCTTGAGTTTGTATAATAGCATCATTAATTGGAACTCGAACTGCATGAGCACGTTCAATCCACTCTGCCAACAATGCCTCAAATATTGGATAGACTGGTGCTCTCTTCTTCTTCTTATGTGCTCCATCCACCGGTGGATTCTTCAAAACCTCATCTGATATAGCTAATATATCACTCAGTGTAGACTTTGGGATTCCTTTGCCACTTCGATCTGGGAATAGAAGCCCGAATTCATCCAATTGCATCTTCTTCCCTGCCTTTACTTGTTTCTCCCGCTCCAGGCAGATCTCATATTTCTCTCTCAGAGAGAATGCCCGCTTAACACCCATCCTATAATATTATTAGTGACCTCCTTACACTGTCAGAACGTTATAGATCTTACTTGTTAACTATAGAATTATGTCTGTGCCTTCCAATATGTTTCTTTCCTTTGATCTGCTCGTGTTGCGGTGTGATGAGGTGCTTTTTGTGATGAGGTGCTTTTGTTGCCCCACCCGCAAAATTTTGTTATACCGGACGCTAGTCTAAACCGGACGGGATCCTAAGGATTTATGCGTCCGGTTTAGCAAGTTGTAACTGTATGTGTATACCCGTGTAGTGGTAGATTTACTATTTATAAGAGTGCTTAAACAACAAAAGGTCGAAAAACTGACATTTGACAGTCAGTGGGTTCTGATTCTGAATGTATTCTCGTGCAAACCTTTCATGAAGGTGATTGACTGGTCTCGTAGTCAAATAAGGAAGCCATCAGGGACCTTAGGACCGTACCACCTTCACCTGCACTATGTAATCAACTACCGTATACTCAACGCTGACAGACAGTAAGCGGACAATGTCAGTAAAGACACTTCAAATCATGCGTATTTGATGTACAATCGTGCGGCTAATATGAGATAAAAGGTAACATCATGTGGACACGCAACCAACTGCATCAAAAGCAAAGATAATATAAGTGAAATGCTCCACAAAGGGACACACATTTTTCAAACCATAACTCCCAAAGCCCCATCATCGGCGGCGCGCCCTATGCTAAGATGATGACAATAATCCAAAAATAACGCTAAGGAAGCAATGAAGTATGCAGTGAGGGCGTGAGTGCGTGCCTGGTAATTGAAGCAAAACAAAGGATCCCGGACCGACCGCCATATCTGTCATCATGAGTGGAGGATTCTATGCGATATTGATAGAACAAAGGAAAGCCGAGTCATAATACGATAATGCTGATGCTCGTGGTTAAGGAGAAGCGAGTGAATGGAGGCTGAGGTTGGTAGATATTGTCTTGACCAAATAAATATTGAGCGAAGAAGGTTAGACAAAGTTGGCACTGGAAAATGATAATACAGCCGATGCTAGATTTCGAACTCCAAACCGATGAAAACGAAAATCGCGACTGCATAGCTGATCGAATCCGGGACCAGATGGAAGTCCCGAAGTGAGGTGTAAATCGATCCGGCTATCAAAGTTTCATTGCGTGAGGGGTATGTGTTTCGTGGGGCTGATTATGGTTTCTCATGAATATTCGTGAATTGACCACCGCCCCCCGCCACGGGAGATCATGCTGGTCCTAGCAGGCCCCAGAGCTCAGTGAAAGCCCATCCACCGCTCCCACCAGCTCCTCATTCTCTTTCGCTTCCACCGCCTTCACTCGCAACCTGCCACCGGACGGCCTCTTATAAACCCTCACCCTTGCAGCCACAAGCTCCTCCGGTATTGCTCGATACCTAACCATATCATG
Organism: Tirmania nivea; assembly: GCA_015179035.1. Taxonomy (NCBI): domain Eukaryota; kingdom Fungi; phylum Ascomycota; class Pezizomycetes; order Pezizales; family Pezizaceae; genus Tirmania; species Tirmania nivea. The sequence continues at coordinate 76,902 of WHUY01000077.1, read as the reverse complement.
ACCATTACTCAATACCTGCCACTGTCTATTCGCACACCCGCGCCCCAGCTCCGTCAATAATCCACGTTCAAATTCAACGGAACATTTAATGTCCGGATAAGAGTTGAGGACGAACTGTTGGATTTCAGGGACTGTGCATCCGGGGAAGTCAAGGGGGTGGAGATGTTGTGTCTGCTGTTGAAGAGCTATAAGGGCTTCTTTTATTAGGGTGTGGTATTTGCGGGTGCCACATGTGTATTGGGGTTCCAGTGCGTATTTGAGTGAACTCATGGTCTAATATTTGGAAAACAGTTCTGATTGAGACGAGATCACTGAGAGTACTTGCTAGGAAAGGTTTCCTCTTGGTGAGCCTGAACCTTTTAATATTTTCTCCAAAGGGTGTGGATGAGGCACGGATTTTACTCAATAAAATCCGCGCTGGCTAGGCAGGTATCTAAGCCCAAGGCTTTCTCACAGACCCAGATCTCAACGAATAGGTCGTCGAAAAATCCAGGTAACAAATCAGAATTTTACCACAAACAGTATGGATAATGCCGCTCCACTATGATTCCTGAACCACGGTCATCCACGCGCATCTGCGTTCCAGGGCAGTGGGTGGTATCCCGTGCCATTCCTGATTGGTACCCCCTACCTACGGTTGGGGGAGTGCCCCAGGCAATCCGTTTGTAAAGTGCCATGAACGCAAGGCTTGAGGGGCTGGGCATTTGGCGTACCCACAGACATTCCGTATAGTGATTGTGTTAGATACCCCTTGTCCCAAGCGCTCGGCTGGCATGATTTTGTGTTGCCATCCCACGGCTCCCCCGGTCAGCGCGAAATTAACGCCTGGCCAGGTTGTCGGGTGCAAGGTGTGAACCCAAGTACCTGGGAAAATTTTGTGAACCCCTTTGAAGCGCGGGATAAAACTTCTGACCGAGAATCAGTGTTTGGCATGACGCCGCTCAGCGAATGAAACTTCAATTGCTGGGAAGATGAAGAGTTGATGATACATACCTACCTAGTGCTTGGTAGTTCTATAACACCAACAATACTCCATCAGCCGCGAGCTGCTTAGAGTTGGGTATGATCCGTAGGTAGAGTAATCTCCTCGAGGTATGATCGTCAGGTTTTTGTTATTGACTAGGATAAGAATGCTTTAGCTACTGCTTAAACCCCTTTTGGAAGAAGGTATATATTGCTAGGTCAAAGGAACTGGCATTTCCATTGAGAGGTACCTACATAGATCCTTAAAGTAGGAGATTAGATGGCTGGAGTGCAGTCCCTGGCCGGTTCAATAGTAGGTAGGCACCCCTGATCAACCCACCGGAACTCTGGTACTGGAATCAATTGGTCCCGCCAATCAGGTTCACTAGTAACAATTTCGCTTTGGCGGAGAAGGCCTACATTATCCACACCTTCTCTCCTCACGCTGTCGATGTAGTCCAAGCCAGCATCAAGGACGGATAAAATCTGCCCCTGTAGAGTTGATAGTCATACCACGAACGGATTGGGGTTTGAATGTCGGATTGTAGCGCACTGACTCTTAGAAGAGTACATAGGCTTCAGCACGGATCCCCGTCAAACACCCTAACCCTACCTTACCAGCAAGAGTGAGGTATGAAAGCATGAAGGTCAACAGTGATATGGAAACGGGCTGTGAATTGATAATCTAGGGTTGAGCTTCCCTGAGTTTTCGTCAGCGTTCTAGCACAACTTAATGGCCACTCTGATACGTCTTCCTATGCGCGTGTGTTCACTAGACATTGCCATGGGGTGACTTACCTGCCCGCAGTGGCCTGAAGCTGAGAAAGGAGCGTCCTTGAGACATTTCAGGTCATCCCGACATGAAACCCATCGTCCTTGGCGCCGCCACCACCCAGGAATCTGGGTCCGCCTCTCCAGAGCTGCCCACCCTTGTTCAGTGTTAATTTAAAATGAAAGAGTATTTGGGTATTTTGGCGGAGAAAAAAAGTAAAAGAGTCGAGTCCCATAATATCAGAAGGTTCTCTCGTTGCCAAGAACTTTTTGTTATGAGGGTAAGTTTACCAAGGTTTCGCACAGAGTAACCCAACTACCTGAGATTTCTCCAAGACAACAATTATTAAATAGAGTCTGGCTTGACTCGACAATGCTGTCCATCTCCGATTCCGCCCACCACGTTCCGTCTGATAAGACATTTTGTGGGCAACTGGTTGGACCCCACGGAATTTCTTCCGGGAGCGTTAGCGTGGGGCTTTTCTGTATTCCCAAGCAAGAGAGTTGTAACAACCTGGTGTAAGATTGTACTTTTCCACCCCGATCCCTTCGAAGTAAGAAATAACGGAGAAGGCTGCAGGAGCGATTATCTAAGTCTTGTTTAAGAGTCCTCATCTCATTAAAGCCCTGAACTTAGTCTGTAGCACATTCTAGTATACATACCTTGAACAAACCCTGAACCTTCAACTTTCCAAAGCAGTTGTGGGTTTTTGTCATAGTGTGTAGCTTCTACCAGTACTAACTCCAAGGTCCTCAAATGTATGATGTTCAGGGAATAGGAATTGGACGAGTAGTTCTATTAATGGAGTTAGATCCACCCACCGTCAGTTGATAGTTCTTGGTACTTCATAGAGACTAAGCATCTCATAGCGCGCAAATATACCCTTCAGACAATGCTTTTTTTCCCTAAATCTAGGCTAGCCATAGGGCAACTGGATGATTGGGTACCAGGCTCTCAGGGTAGAGAACGCCGGGTGGGAGACAGTTCACCAGTTCGCTACCTTATAACAGAGATATCAGGAGATATGAGTATGGAATGCGCAGGGCTGAAGATGCCTGGCTCTTTTGCACAAGGCGCTAGGGCCTTGCCTCGAGCTACGATGTGGGGGCCAAGTGACTCGAAGCGAGAAAAATGAATCATTTTTAGTCCTGTACTGATATCCCCCGTTATTAATACCTGTTCTTGCCCTCGCCCTTACTATCCGTTCGATGCCTCAGCGGCTCATGGGATACCACTGATGCAGTTGATTGGTGAATATACTTTCGGGTTTAGACAAGGAACCTGAGTTTTCTCTACCGGATAATAATGGTAACATGATTACGGATAGACACAGTCCCAACCCTCGAATGAATATGTTCTAACGTAGGTAAATGTACGCCTCCTCAAAAATGGGGGTATTCTTGCCGGCAACGGATATGAAAACAAAGGACGCAGTGAGCGAAATACGACATGGGAAAGCTCCCTCACTTTGTGTTGATGCTCGGAGTGAGAGGTCTTCCTGGAGAATGTATGGGTGCTATAGGAATTGGAGGTCAGCGCCCCCTCCGAATAGAACGCCTCCTCCCCAAGACAAAACACTTTTCAAAGGGACTTGCACTGATGTTCAGATCAACAGCTTGAGATAATTATGTATTGCTGACAAACTTAAATTGCAGATTCAACCAAACGCACAAATCTATGACCAAAAGCACGGAGGTTTAAGTTTTGGGGCTTGGTTTTGAGCTTCTGCATAATGGGGCCTTCTTTCCTAATGTATACGACGTATATTTTGTATGAGGGGCAGGGGTCTTCATGCTCAGTTTACACGGTACTCGATAAGCAGGTGATGATTTAGGCCCAGTAGTGTCTAGAAGATAGAATGAAGTCGCCTGGCAGTCTATCCATGTCTTCCGATCGTCCAAGGATTGCATCTTCGACTAATGTCCTCTATGAGTGATGTAGTATAACTGAGGTTGACGACGATGTAGTCACCCTGATTTAGCAAGGATCACAAATTACAAATAAGGGTAAAAAATTAGCAGGTGAAAGTAAGAATTGAACTCAGAACTATTATGGATTGCTGTATCGTGGGTTCTGAATTGGATGGTGCGCCGGCGTCGTACAGGGGTTGAACTTAGCTGAGAAGGCAATTCCAGAGAAGACTAGAGAGATAACATAAAATTTGAACCTTCAGAATAGGTTGAAGTGAAGCTTTTACTCATTCTGCTAGATGCTCGATCTGTTAATAGTAGTCCCTAGTGTAGAGGGGTTATAAGGTATAGCGACACTCATATATACCTGATATCCTGTGACTGCTCCTCAAGCCTCAATATTCTGTAATGGTTGGTGAAGCTGTGCCAACTGTTGTTGAGTGAGTTTTTGCTGCTGCTGCTCTAGTTCTTCTCGTCGTTTACTCTATGAATTTATATATAGTATTAACTCCGATCCCATATAAATCGAATGGGATACTCCAAGAACGTCCTGTCAACCTAACAATATGTTTTCCAACTCTGCACTGATCACAGGTCCTCCACCTATCACCTGTTGGCGTAGATGTCCATACTTTTAGCTCGAAAGCTCTTCGACACCCTGAGCAAGCAACAGGATTGATTTGGTGCGTGTTCTGAGAGTTCATGATTAGTGCTTGAAGCTGTATCACAGAGTTGATTTCGTGCGTGTTCTGAAGCTGCTACGTTTGAATGCTGTAGATAGTTAATATTTGGCAGTGGCTGTTTGCACTGCAGCATTTCTTAGGCAGGCCAAATCTTAGGTCTCTATATTTTTGCTATTTATCTAGGAATGGAGAGGAGTATAAGTTGGATCCTTCTGATGATGAGAGACTTGACGAGTGCAGAAATGAGTTAGAGTAAAGGCTATTTATGTATTCATAACCTCAGTCGTACTTGATTTCGGGTCTGAGAACGAAAAGAAATTGTATGATTAAAAAGCTATGAATACATGTACAGTAGGTAATATGCAAACAGCAAAAAAAGAACTCTCGAGTGTATTATGCTCAATTACCTGTCGTGGTGAGCTCCAGAGGGTCTGCATTGCCATTATTTGAAGTCTGTTTTGCAAATTGCAGTGTTCTGCAAAAGGCTTAGGTGGCATATCCCTCTTGGGTGCAATATCCTCAGTAAGACTAGTAAGCCTCACAGGTAGGGCATATGTTGCTCTCTGCTGAGGAATAGTGAATATGTAACATCACCAGGCTGTTGTCATTTTGTCATATGACATACCTGCTAACTGATGCGGATCCGTCGTACGCGAGCCAAGTTGAGACTAACCCATCGATGTGAATATCATTACTGAACCAACCAAGGCGTCAGACTCAGCAATATATGCGGCTTCATCTTCGCCCGAAGGGAAAGTGGCTACCTATCTGGAAGGTCGAACACCCATTAGTCTTGAATATTGCTTGCTTCTCAATAGTGCCCGCATATTTGACGGGTAGTATATATATGGCGTCTGTGAGATCCCTCCTGAAATCAAGCTGCTGTAAAGTTAGTTAACGGAGGCAAACAAGATAAGAACATCGACACCAACCGGTTAAATAACCACTTTCTCAAGCAGACAAGTATGGCCTCTCGATAATTTTGAGCCTGTCCAGCAATCAGTTGGAATCCTAACGTTTCTTTGCTGTTGACTGCGGGTGTAGTTTCAATTAATCACTGATAAGTTTCATCTGTGCCCCTAGCGATAGTCAATCCTGTGTCCGCTATTCATCACATACAGCTTGAGCTGCAGTAATATATACCTAGCCTACAAATTTTATTATTTTCGATGTAAAGAGCGACTAGTGATGTAGGATGATTGCAAGTATTAAATGGAACTCAACATTCTCAACGCGAGTGTTACCCTCAAAGCACGTGGTACTTTTTTTTTTTTTTTTTTTTTTTGAACTCAGTACTCGTATGCACAACCTTAAGGGTCGTATGACGAGCCACCCGGAAACCCGGGTGGATTCAAGAGACGGTCAAGTTAATGGATGCACGTGGTACGATATGTTTCCTATACTTGAGTGTCCTATATCGCCGTTTGAAAACTCCTAGGCGCGGCCGGCAGTAGTATCGGGTTAGGTATTGCTATACGCTCCTACGGCGTTTCCTCGGTAGTGGCATAACTCTTCGTTTCACAATCTTCATCAGTAGCCTCTAAGCGAGATACCCACTCTGTTATACTTGAGTCTCACTCCATAAGGCCCCAGCTATGCCGTCCTGCAGCCCCGTCTTCCAAACCCCTTGGGGCATTCTTATGTATCTCCTATACCCTTGACCTGCTCATTTAATATCAGGAGTTGGAAAACCCAGCCTAGTCGTACCTGGGCTTGCCGTATACGCTAATGCTATAGCTCCAAATCGTGATGCCGGCTTGCTCAACACCAGGGTGCCCACAGGAAATTCAGGCCCTGTAGCCACAGTTCCGTTGTTGCTGGGCGTGGCGACTGGGATGCTCGTGTCCCGCGGGTCGCAGCTGTATTCTTAGAGAAGGATCCGATACGTTGTGAAGGAAGTTGAGGTCAAGTAAGTAATCAGTTGAACAGGATCGACGTCCTAACGGTGATATTAGAAGCAGAGCCTGGTGCCGATTTTGCTAGCAGAGAGAGAACACCAGGGTACCAGCAGTAGATGACCGCTGTAGATGACCACATCTTGCAGCTGTAGCAGTAAACTAAGTAGTCTGGTTACTTAGAGATGGTTGTTATCGTGCCACAGAGAAGTACTTCAGTTTCCCTGCTCATAGATGTACTCGCAGGAGTTCAAGCTTTCGTACTTGAGATGTGCCAGCTTCTAAGATGTGGATACCCTACCTGAGTACCGCTAGGAAAGCTATGGATATATACCTTCTTGGTGCGTAATGACAGTTACTGGGACTGAAGTCACTGAAGCAGATCAATTATGGCAGCCGTACCGAAAGGAGTCTTCCTGTAGGTAACACGGAACGCCTAACCGTCCCGATTGGACGAGGCATGCACGTGTAGATCCCGAAAGACAAATCAGCTTCGTATTATAGCCCTACCCTAGTTATCATAGTCCACGAGACACATTATGTAGACTGGGTTGTAACTACATAATTATCGCTTGGGTGGAGTTGCAGGCATACAAAATGCTCTATAAAAGAACCTAGTCTAGTGGGCACAATCAAACTCACCATTTTTGGGGCTTTGTACCATAACGCATGTAGCAATTCAAGGCTGCGGTTAACTTCATGAATATCTTCGTGACCGACAATTAAACCATTCTTACACGCTTTTGCCTACAGGGCCTCAAAGGCCCGGCACTGTGACAAGAAGCAGGTAATTTCTATAGCACGTATGTAGTCTCTAAGCAACTAAGTACTTAAGTGCTCTTAAGTTGGGTGGTGGGGTCGACAAGAAGCCGGTGCCGCCATATACAGCTCGCGAATTCCAGATATTCTCTGACTGAGCACAAAGCCAAGGCCGATAAAGGACCACACGGTTGGTGCATACGAGACTTGATTGTGACAGCTCCTTCCGTTTTGGATGCCCTACATAGTGCCAACCAGACTACTCTACATATTGTACTTGGCCTGGATAGTCTGACGGCGACCTGTATTCACACGAAAATTTTACGGAAGTGAGGGCACGAAATCATACAGATCACCTGAGATCATCCCTATCCTGAAACTAAGTAATATCCTAATAGCAAGGCAGGTATCCTAATAGCAAGGCAGGCTATTCCTGTTATTGTGCGCTGACCGGGATACTGATTGAGGTCAAGAAGCAAGATCTCAAGTTGCAGTTGAAATCTTGCACAGCGCAGTTCGATATAAAGGTCGAATTACTGATGAGCCCTTAGCAAATCATCTGATCTGCTCAAACCCCAGAAGAGCAACAGCCCCGAAATTTCATGCGCTAACACAAGAATAGGTACTGCTACACCGAGGAGCCATATGCATGCAATACACGTTATGAGGCCCGGTTCGTACCCTGCGCATGTGTAACCGCGCAAAGCTTCTAGAATTCTGGAAAATGTCTCAGAATCATACACACTAAGACATTATAAAGCAATGAGACATCTTATTCAAGGATTCAGCTGTTGCTCCAGTCTCGGAACGTCTTTGCCGAAGGTTATGTGGGACACATCACGGTTACACGAGAGAGAGAAGAGCAGTGAAGTTAGTCTGGTTGGCACAAGCCCCCCGCCAAACAGTGAAGTGGCTCAATAAAGTGTCGGCATTTTGAGCGGCCTAACTTAGTATCACGCTCTCGGCTAATCTCGTTCAGGTTGAGAAGTCTTCGCATGGCTAATTTCTTAGTCTGGCGGGGCAAGAGACTAATTTCTCTGCTGGCAAAACCATAATGACTAGGAAAGTTCGCACGTCTGTATGTTATTCTTGGAACATGGTTTTGAACTCAACCTTCGTTCTGCAGTTGGGAAAATTGGGGGAAATACCCCCTGGTAGCGGGGATGCGAACTGGGAGAATACACTGGGCAGGTTTTATCCCCAAGTGCAAGAACTAGCGCCATTTTCGGCACTGTAACTGGTGTCAACTTACTGATTGAGTCCAGATTGCGATATGCGAGTTTCGCATCTCAACCTGCTCCCCATGTTATTTATATGAATGGACTCTTGCCTGACGGCGCCTACCTATCAGAGCAGAGATAGGCAATGCAAGAAAGGAGCAATATTATAAGGGTTTCATTTCACGGTATATTAGTCACTCCACTGAGTTTGTGACTGCAGCTGCACACTAAGAATATTCCTAGATGAGCACTTTCCCTGCGTAGGCGAGGGTCAGCATATGCATGTATGTTTGATGATCCTATATGTATGGAACGCCCTTGGTTCCATAATGGAATTCGACATGGTTATGACTATGACAACCTTGCCAAACCAGACTAGCCAATGTATGATACCAATTGAGCCTGGCTTCGGTGTCGGCCTGCCTACTTGTGAGTTTCTCATCGGCATGCCGGTGACACTCTCTGGTTGCCTTCCTGGGTACTTTTATGGAACTACTTATAAACGACGAATTGATAAGGTCCTTAAGTTAGTGGGCACCAATACTGGAGGGGATCGAAAAACTAAGGTTGTACTGAAGTAATTCCCCATTCTAGGATTCAGACAATTCACCTCCTAGTACATCTCGAGTGGAGTTGACCATTGACCTGTGAGCGTGGTTTCAACAAATGCAGGACGATATCATGGAAAATCCCACGGTCTTGGAAGAAAATTTGGAAAAATGCCTCAGTACAGAGTACCAGGCATGTTTTTTTAAGAAAAATCAAATTCCTTACAATATCAATTTTACTAAGTCGCCAGTACCAGTCTCCTATACACTACCGGTTTCTTTTCGAGGTGTGGGGGTTCTGGGCATATAATATAAAAGCTCACACAGACTGAGCCCCTTGGCTAATAAAAATTTAGGCTGTTAACTGGATACGGCGCTTTAATCATATATGACATACAGATCTTTCGCTGGCTAAAGTACTCTACCGTATTGGCTCGCAACATCTCCCTGTACTAAGCAACCCCAGATTCCCTCCTCGACATCTTTTCTAAACAATCACAATTCTAGATTCTAGCCCCAGAGCAGCCCCAGAGCAGGAGATGCTACCTTAAAGTCTCATCTCTTGACATCTGTCAGATTACCAGTAATTCTGATATAATGAGAAATTCTGACAACCTGAGAGCTTATTTTGTGTGCTGCCAGGGCACTTCACACTACAACAGTCAGGTCTAGACGTCTTCGACAGCACTACAATTAACTCTGAACGAGAAGTTTTTAGTTGAAAAGTCACACCAATTAACATTCCGTTGAGGGTCGAGACTAAGTCCGCCAGAGAGTTCAACGCATGATCGCGTGAACAGTCCTTTTGGTCTAGCCCTAGGGAATGGAAATTGAAAACTAATCCTGGATACAGGATAGAAGCCTGCAACCTAAGTATCGTCAATGCTGGGTGGTAAGGGAAACACTAAAGACTTGGTACTGGTAATGTTAGTTTGGCGACTCCATTATTCTTCTACACCATATTATTCACTACACAAATCCTCAAGTTCTAACCAGGCAACTTTAGAGTCTCCAACGATGCTAATTATCCTGTACTTGTCAATGCAAACCAAGTAGAAATCTCCTAGACAAACGTCATGCGAACTTTTTCTATGTGGGTAGCTATGCATATTTCCTATGACTTTTGTTCCCCGCCAACACACATGCACGTTTTAGCGTCGGCACTTCATTAATGACTACCCCAGTGCAGCTACACCGGGATCTGTCCATTTGGCATCCATGATGCTCCCTACAAGAAGATATGGATGAGTGCATTGATCACGAGAATTTACGTACTTGGTCAAGTTAGATCTTTCCATCCAAACCTCAAATTGTCTATACTAGGGACGGAAATTACCGTTACTCACATTTTCCCCGCAGTATTAATTGCATAGTTGGTAAAGTTCTTCCCTAGTTCAACGCTTACTAGGTATCGATCCCTGACAGACTGTGAGGACAAAATTTTGCTGTGGAAACAGACCTAGTGCCTCCCTGTAATGCGACACTATCGAGGGCAATGGGGAATAATGTGTCGACGTCAAGCGCTTTAGCTTGATTTGGCTTAGTCTACCGTTGAAAGATGCCTCGGCTCAACCGCTACCCCACAGTCATGACTGGGGAATACCACCTACTAAGTACATACATATGTAGCTAACTCCGAAGAGAAAGGGTCAAAGAGAACGTTTTGGAATGAGATTTTATTTCGTCTATGGGCTTACTGGTGGGGATAATATGCATATGCAAGCATCAAACTTTCTGGAGGAGCCCAGCTGTAGCGTGGAAATATCACCCGATCTAAAATATGGATAGACCTCTTTTCACTGAAAAAAAGGGGGAGTCCAATCAAGCCTATACAACGAGAATTGCATATGCAGGAGTGTTCCCTGCAGTCAACTTAGCATCCCCAAAAGGAGAATGGAGGGGATGTTTAAACTAGAATCCATGCATATGGCTTGGTGGCAGACACATTGAGGATCGCTTGTACCCAGTCAGCTGTTTGGGCGTCCGCTGTTTGGTCGTCCGCTCTTTGGGCGTCCGCATGCCCAATGTGCATTTGCAAAAACGTGGCCGCATGCGCATGTGTCTTTGGCAGCCGGAGACCGTGGTGGTGGTCAACATGTTTGGTTATGGTGCGCATGCAGCTGCAGGCAATAACAATACAATCGATGCTGAGAGTGACTTCCCCCAAACGATCGGTTCTCTGAAACATCGAGTTTCGAAAATTTGTACCCTACAAACGTCACTATAGAGGCTTGCAAGAATGGGCACGCGATTTTTTCGATCGAATATTCGCATATGCTAATCCCGTATCACATGCATCCTTTCGCAGTTTCTGATAATCGATCTAACCCCGGTCCAGTGCACTGCGGCCCCAGGATCGTCTCGAGCTCGGAAACGGCAGGTATGTATGACATGTGGAGAAGCAAGATGCTAGCCTGCGCCCTTTTATCATCAGTTCTAAATTTCATGGGTCTCGAGAGCGGGGGCGCCGGCACTACCTAGTGCCACACGCCCCGGGCTTAGTATATTCACTTGCTCATCCACTACACATAGGGTGGGATATATTATTCCGTTCGCCCGCGCTGAGATCTGAATTGCTTGTGCCCTTACACGACTTTTGCCACCCTCCCACGTTGGTCATCGATGATAAAACTCGTAGCGCTCTAGAACATCTTCATCTATCATCCTTATACCCCATTACACATGACTGAAACGTCAACGTGGACCTCCTCGCTGGAGGTTCCAGCTGTTGCTGGTGTGAAGAGAAGTGCAACCACTGATGGCAATGCTCAATCGACAAGCTTCCGTGCAGTAAAAAGACGGGCGTCGAAAGCATGCCAATGCTGTCGAGCACGAAAGGTTCGATGCAATGTTGTTGAACACGGCGCCCCCTGCACCAACTGCCGTTTGGATGAGGTGGAGTGCATCATTACAGAAAGTAAAAGGAGAAAGTAAGCAATTTCTTCCAACTCTGAGGTTATCGTGGAGCAAACTCTAACTAATGTATAAGAAAATTCTGGGGGGCCAAAGTTGATCAGCAGAAGGACTCGAATGGCGGGTGTCAGGTACCGTCAACCACCGGCAGCGGAGGAAAGCATGATTCAGTTGCAATGGGCGGAACGCTATGTGCTTCCCCAGAAGGCTTATCTTTGGACAATGAGCGTTTGGATCATGGAAGCTACGATCCACACTTCCCTTGTATGCATTTCCGTCAATTGATGATGTGTCCTTCTGACAGTTCTAGGCCAACAAGCTCAATCGCACTTGGGAGAAGAAATGGCGGAGGTGAGAAGGCCATCATACGCCGCTTCCAACGCTTCAGTACCATCCTTATCATATTCTTCATCCGCCCCTGCATCCACAGCGTGCTCCATCCAACATGCTCCACATCGGTCACGAGCCTTCGAACTTCCACACTTCATTAAGCCAACACCTGCTCGGATACCAATTGAGGACTTGGAATTTCTAGCAAAGAAGGGCGCTTTGCAGTTGCCGGAAGAGAATTTGCGAAATGAAATTCTTAAGGCACATTTCAAATTTGTTCACCCGTTCATGCCATTATTGGACCGAAAAGAATTCATGGAAATCACAATGGGATTGGATACGAGCGGAAGAAAAATTGGGTTATTGTTATTCCAGGCGGTTATGTTTACCGGGAGTGCTGTAAATGACTCCATCCCCCGTCACCTCCAACTCATAGCTAACGGGACGCTGCAGTTCATCAATCTGGATCTTTTGCGTGCAGCCGGATATCCGACACGGAAAGCTGCTAGAAAGGATTTCTTCACAAAAGCGAGGGTATGAATGCTTTCGAAAAAGGGACGTTCCCACAAGTTTACTGACATTTTTGTCCACAGTTGTTGTACGATTTCGACCATGAGCCAGATCGCATGTCCTTGGTGCAGGCGCTGCTTCTTCTGACTTACTGGTATGAGACACCAGATGATCAGAAGGATACCTGGCATTGGATGGGAGTTGCGATATCCCTGTCACATACGATTGGATTGCACCGAAATTCGGGCAAGTCGATTGCATTGGATGGGAAGGGGAAGAAGTTATGGAAACGGGTATGGTGGAGTTGTGTTATGAGAGATAGGCTTGTCGCTCTTGGGATGAGGAGGCCGACAAGGATCAAGAGTGAGGACTGCGATGTACCAATGTTGACCCTAGAGGATTTCGATATCGATATGGACGTCAGTAATATTTCGTTATTGTCAGAGGAGGGTGAGTCTTACGAACAGGCGATCAACCGAGAACGACAATTGGCGATTATGTGCATCGAGAAGGCGAAGCTATGTATTTGTATTAGCCATGTCTTGACTGCGCAGTACTCCGTCCTCAACACAAATCAAGGCTCTCTCGCTGCAGATGGGAGCACAAAAACGACAATGGTTTTGCTACCGAAGGCTCAAGATAAGGATAGCTGTGAAGTGCAGAGATGCGATGCGAGTTTGCAGGACTGGGTAAATAGGCTGCCGGAAGAGGCTGTCTACCGCCCTGTAAGGGGCAGTGATGGGCCAGTGAATGAGACGTTGGGACTGCATCGGAACCTTTTACACATGGTGTACTACACCACCGTCAGCGCTTTACATCGTCCACAAGTTCTCCCTTCAGCTCCAGCACCATGGCCATCACGCAACATTAATGCCGCTCTTCAGGATATTTCCCGCCGAAAAGTTCGTCAGGCTGCGACAGAAATTACCCGCCTGGCAGCGGAGCTTATCGATCTTAACCTTGTGCAATATCTCCCAACTTTTGGTGTTACAGTTATGCTCCCGGCGATTATCATCCACTTGCTAGATATAAAGTCCTCCAACCAAGCAACAAGGGACAGGTCCATCGAGGGGTTTAATGTGTGTATGCAAGTGATGCATGGTTTGAGGGCCACCTACGCTTCAGCAGATTACGCCACTCATTTCCTTGAGGCAGCAATTAAGAAGGCGGATATCTATGTCTCAAACACCCGAAGGTGGAGGCAAGCCGTGCCACAACTACAAACCCAATCTATCAACCCAATGAGCCAGCGGATAAGACGACGAAGAACCAACAAGATGATCGTTCGACCCTCCAAAGGACTCCTTTCAAATACCCTGACTCCTCCCCCAGACCACATCACCATCGCCGAAGACGGGAGTATGGAGATGAGCCTCGATGGAGGAGATTACGCCCTGAACGAATCCCCTAACGCCAACAACTTCTATTCCAACTCACTAGCCGGCCTAGATATCAATGGCAACACCTACAACAGCAATGCTGGCACTACCGTTAATGCTAATAACAATAATATGAACCTTGGCGAGGATACTACACTACAGTTAAAGTTGGAGTCGTTTCTTGCAACTACCCCACCACCGCCTTCGTCCGAGGGCGTGGTAGATCAGGATATATTTGACGAGGGAGCATCTCCGGGTATGCTCTTCTCTGCTACCACGCCCCCGCCAGCCTCGATTACTATCCCTAGCGAGGATGATTACAACAGTAATCATGACAACACTGAAAATAGCCCCGCGACTAGCATTGATGCCATATTGGGTTGGGATGTGGATCCCTTCCTAGGGCACTACGAGGATGGCGCGGAGCTCTCTCTAAGGGAGAATGGGGAAAATGTGAATAACGCAAAGAACTATTTTAACTCTGGCTGGGGGGGATTTGTGAATACGGATTCCATGCAGCATACAGGAGGCGTGTTTGGAAATGGGGGGTGGATGGAGGGAGGGGTAGATATGGAGAGCGTGGGGAAGTTGATAGATGGGGTGGAATTTGATTTGGAGGATGGAAGTCGGATGTTGGAGAGTAAGATGAATTAGGGTGCCTGGGAGTTTGGCTGGTACATATTGCGACCGGCAGTGGAGTGAATTTGGTTTTAGGAAATTTCTAGTTGTCTCTTTCCTTGCCTTCTTTTTCTATGTTTTACATTTCCTTTGTACGGAGTTACCCCTTCCCTTGGGTTGGTTTTCATACTCTTCAGCGGAGTGGTGCACGGAGTTCATTTTTTTTTTCTTTTTCCCTCAACTTTTGCTTTTGATGGAAACCATACGCATACACGGATGGATGGAATTGTTACTCAGTGGTTATATTCACAGGACTGGTTTTGGCTTCTTGATGCATTGCTACCTTTTCATAATGGTATACCAGGGGTAGATATGGATGCAGAAAAATATAGCATGGGGATTCTTTCAAATGACTCATTCCATCTTCTTTTGTGTAGTGGCCGTACTGTACAGTCTCGAATTGTAGGATTGCTGGGCTTGGCTAATCGAACTTCAAGAAGTTCCCCCCCCAAAAGAAAAGGAAGTGAGGTATGTGGTTTGCGATCACATGTAGTAGTGTAGTTCCTCAACCCTGTCCCTCGGCTAGTAGTACTATCTTCGTTCCAATGTGGCCCGATGCTTCTGGGGTATGGCATATATTTGATTTGATAGAGATGTGCGCCAGAAAAATACCATATGTATGAGTCTGCCCAGACACATAATTTGAACCTATCTTGATTCACCATATGATTGACTATGCACATACCCAAATAACAATTCGTTCTTTGGCACATTTCATTCAGGCCTCTATGAAGAACCTCAAACAACACCTCCCCTACTGCCCACGTAAGTACTTACTGATATATATAGGTCAGTGT
This sequence comes from Tirmania nivea, assembly GCA_015179035.1. Taxonomy (NCBI): domain Eukaryota; kingdom Fungi; phylum Ascomycota; class Pezizomycetes; order Pezizales; family Pezizaceae; genus Tirmania; species Tirmania nivea. The sequence continues at coordinate 61,545 of WHUY01000077.1, read as the reverse complement.
CAGGTAGCATGTTGCATATCAATTACCAATGTATATGCTTCCCGAGTGTGTTCCTGCATTAGTAAATTCATTGGAGATCATTTTCACCTAGTAGTACTGGCTTCGACAAGCCTATCCTGAACATCATGCAAACAAGTCCCTGGTTCCAGGTCTTGTGATAGACCGGAAGCACCGATATCATGCAAGGCCCCAAACAAAGACGGAGGAGGGCTTGCAGCAGTGCCTCGGAAGCCTGTGATCATGTCTCAAGAGAAGCTTATGATGGTAATCGAGCTGGGCTGATGGCCCAGGCTGACAGCTGACGTGTGCGCATCACTGACTCAGGTGGGAATCTCCGTTAGGGTTCTGTGCAAAGATCGGAGGGCTAGTATAGCATAGCCTGCGAGTCCACTAACACCCACCCTGGGATGGGGATCTGGAAACAACGTTAGGCTAAGGCTACGACTGGCAAACGGCTGGGACTACATACCTTTGGTATGTCCATGCAGCTGGGCATCGATATCCTATCAGTGTATTACGTGCCAACCAGACTACTGTATTACATGAGGTTACACAGCTTACACAGCTGCCCGAGAGTAGTCAAAATAGGCAGCTGGAGTCTCTCCGCCCTGACATGTGAAAATTCGATGTTGTGACGGCGGAAATTTCTTCCCTCGGTGGGGGAGTGGAGAATCCTGTGTTACTTACTCTTGGCGGATTGGCGTGTGCAAGGCGATGTTTGGATCCGAAACTCCCTTCGATAGATCACCGGTAGTCTGGTTGGCACAACGACCTCTGATCACCGGATATGCTGTCAAGGGTAAGCCCATCATGATCATATGACGGCCAATACGTCATCAGGCCCAGATTACCACCGCGGATCACGCGCTTCGATGCGTTTCGGGCCCGATACTGTGGCACGCGCGTGACGCAAGTGCGAAGCATTTCATCATGCAATTTCGAAAAAATGTAAGGAACCTACTTGGCCCAACGATCCGGGTGCCAACCATGAAGGAGAAAACCTGTTTACCTGCAATCTGGATGCAGTACATTCATCGCCACGACCTTCATATTAATGAAACCAATGTACTTTCCCACGCTGCGTAGGCACGGTACCTACAGGATAGATGCACATGCAACAACTGCGAACGCACAGTATGCATCTATGTACTTTACGGATATATATTTGCAAAATCAATCATCTCGCAAGTAAGTAGATGCAGCGCGTGTTTCATGAAAATGAATAATGACGATTCGACATCAGATGAGCTCAGCGGATTCATGCCTTATATGCATCTAGCTCTGCAAATTTCACTGCATGTGAAATTCAAGTTCAAGGTCTGATCGTATGCATAAGGTGTGTAGAGTAGAGTTACATGTATAGTCATGGAGCAGGTACCTTGTAACTGGTACATGACTGTACTTATGGACTTATGGAGCAGTCATAATTGTCGCAGGGATGCCGAGCTTGGCCTGGCGTGCGTTGGGCGCCGGGGGTGTTTGGTTTGCGCAGGGTGCTTATGTACATATGTAGGTAGGTACATAGCCATACTACAGTACTAGCACAACCCCACATCAGCACCCAGGCTACATCGGCAAGATCGCTCTCATCGCTCGCATATTTGCAAATTGCAGTTCTAGAGAGTTCCTGGCGATTTACAGGTTGTACCTTGCACTACTGTTTCCATATTCCCGAGCTCGTGACATTCTATATGCACATTGCACTTCATTCATGGCCCTGATAACTTTCATTGACGGAAATTAAAAAAAAAAAACACAAGTGGACATGGCACTGCACTATCACGTGGTTTATCAGTAGTCGCTGCAGTAACTTCAAAGACATCACCATTAATTATGCAAGATTGGTTTACGCGCCAAAGCAGTCGCGAGATTTGTGCGAACTAGGATGCTTTTTGGCCCTCACCAGGGCTCTATTGCCGAATTCTCGGAATATTCATGCTTCATGTATGCTAACCACGATGTATGCGTCGCCGGGTATTGATAATCTGTGCAACGTTCCCCTCTGCATATAGATGTAGTTCATCTCATCCTATCTGCAGATCACCTGCAGTTGGCATCGGCGGGTGTGGTGGAGATCATTTGCACTGCCCTTGCGGAGAAGTAAATTGCTGCTCAGTATACTGGGGACGGGGCGTAGAGTAGAACTTATAGAGAAGCGGGGTATTCGGGAGTTGGCTTGGCAGGGCTGCTATCCAACGAGGTGTCTGCCGTGTGCGCTGGCTGGCCAGCGCTGCTATGTAATCCTGGTTAGTTACTTGTGCATACAAAATTGATAGCAATATGGGCAAGTACCTCTATGTAGTGGAACATTTGCACAAGTACAGAGTTATACACGACATTGTTTCCGGAGGCATCTTGATTTACGTTCTTCTGTTCATCTACCCGAACCATACGGGGTTGAGATATACAACTAGGGTGTTGGGGCAGTATGTAGAAGTTCTTTTAGGAAGTCGGCCAAGCAGACTCGCTGTGACTTAGCTATTACCCTGAGGCTGATCCACCCCTAGGTCATGTGATTGACACACTTGCTTGGGCAGTTATATATTTCTTTTTCTCAATACTTGTTGGCACAACCTTAAGGAGCCACTCGGAACCCCAGTGGTAGCTAGCGTACCCAACCACAAGATTAGCTTCAATCCCCGGTACGTACCAACATGCCTCAGGAGGTACTTGGTTGTCTCATGTATGTGCCACTTTAACTACTTGAGTAACTTTCTCTGACCATCCTTGAGTATCTCTCTGACCATGTACCTTTGTCCGGCAGATACCTCTCAACTTCTTGAGTGATTGCTTAAAGTGTCCTGAAGAACTTGATGTGGTCGAAGTCTGCCCGCGATTAGCAATCTACTTAGTTATAGGTGGCAAGTACGCGAGAAGCTAATATACTCTGCCGCTTAAGAGCAGGAAATACACTCACTTCTCGAGCACACCACGCCACAACCGTTTCTTTCATTCTTTCACGGTGTTTGGTGCAGTTTCATGCCCGGGATACCCAGACCTTCCAGAGGTACCTGTGCGTTAAATTCAGGGTACTACCATGACGCTTGCCACTATGTTCTGCAGCTAGGTGGAAGAATGTCCACTGGCTTCGCTGAATGACTTGGTCTTGTAAGAGATGAGTGCTAACGACCTTACATAACTATGTTAATATAGCAGGTCAAGCAAAGGGCCAGAAAAGATAGAGGCCTTCACTGCAGATGCACAGTGGGAGTGCCTGGGTCATCTGCTAATTGGACAGCTTTCATCACAGGCAGTAATGGATAGCTTTGCGCCTGAGACTCAGCCAAAGCTCAAGCTCGAGTACCACGCTAGCCCTAGCTGAATACCTTGACTACAGTCATGTAGTCGCCTTATACCCTACGTAAGGATGTATCAACTCGATGAATGAGTAGAGGGGTGAAGACTCTAATGGATACAAAGTTCCCTGCAACCGAATTCTATTAGCTTGGTTTCACAGAGTTATCCTGGATATCAAAGTACCATTCTATAAGGGGTTTTGCCAAATGCTAAGGGTGAGAGCTTCGCCTCAACCGCATGTGCTCCGTGTACAAAAAGCAGTTCGCGACTATAGAGAAGCCTGGCGAAGGGATGCAAGATGATGCGCGGTATCTTGACATGTCTGAGAGAGTAGGAAGAGGTAGAGAAGGCAAGAATTGGATGCAAAAGGCTTATAATGTTTTTTCGGGTACGAATGGTTTGAGGATACCTGCAGCTGAGGAAAACCAAGTGGAACCAGCAGCTTGTGTAAACGTTAACTGGATCAACACAAGTGGGGCCAGTGCGATAACACATTCGCAGATGCGAGGAAATGGAGTACACGAGCGAGACTGGTACTAATATACCTAATAGTTACTATTATTGTTAGTATTTGGACGTGAGTTAAAAGGAGAAAGTATTACCTATGGAGGAAAGTCTGAAGCTCAAGAGAGAACTCAAAAGACTGGAGCTTAGTTTTCAATACCTAGTATCACGAATCGAAGCAGAAGAGGAATTCTTGCATTACCAAGATGTCAAGCAAACATTCAGAAGACGGCTGTGGCAACTTTCCCAGTGTTACCTATATGTTATTGTCAACAACCAAACTCATGATACCAATCCCCATATCACAGTGTTGCTCATTTGAGGGTAACAAGGAGAAATGAAGATTTCGCTAGAGAAGCGGGCGCTGTAAAAAGAGAAATCTGAAAGTTACACATCATCTACATTTCAAGGACTTTGAAAGTGAACAATATACTTGCAAACCAGCCTCGCTACGGTACATACTTAGGTTAAACCCCACCATCACGATGAATGGGCTCATGCAAAAGGCACGGCGTTACTGCCGGGAAAAGCCACCACTCAGGCCCATCTCCACTGCCATAGCCACCGCTGACGCGGGGTTTCAGAGATTCACCAGAGCAACATATTCATCCCTCTCCACCTGCTGGTGGGATACCTCAGAACCCACAACCTCAACACAGCCGTACCTCTGAGCCAACTGCCCTTACTACACTCTCTCCCCAGTTTACTTCAAGTCCTTCTAATCTGCTATCTCCCTTGCAGATTTGCTACCTTAGCAGCCACAGCTTTCTCACAGCCCTAGCTTCGAGTCAGCTTTGGTACACTACACCCTCTCCTGCATCGCTACCTACCATGTCTCAATCTACTAATTCCCAACAGACTTCTTTTGTCTGTGAGGAGGGTACAAGGAAGGATATTCCTGTTGAGGACTATGATGACGCAAGGTGTGTTGCTGAGCTACATCTTGCCAATTATATCCAGAGCCTCCATCATGAGGCCCCTCGATACAATTATAATCAAGCCATATACCATGGCATAAACAGAACGAGCCTGCATAACCAAACCAGGGAAAATCTAGACGTGAGCACTGCATTGGCAGTGCTAATGGACAACACTGCGGACCCAGAAACTGCCTCGGCAGTTTCAATTTCAATTTACGGTGGTAGTCGGACAGCAGGCTTTGAACTTCCGAAGAAAGAGCTAGAGAAACAAATGCCCACCAAGAATCTCAACAGGCAGATTGGGGTTTGTCGGATTCGTGTAGAGGTTCATGTAGCCCAGGGGAGAGATGAAGTCCCGCAAGACGATTTGCAAAATCTACATAAAGTTTTGGTGGAAGTGGATAGGTTCCATCAATTGTTTGATGCACCTGCGCTATCTGAAAGACGTAAGTGATCACTCAGTTGTAATCAAGTCCTTGACTGACTCCGGTTTAATAGAACAAAATAGGGAGATTGGGGAGAACATTCTGCCAGCCATTGTCAACCTCAGTGAGGCAAAAATTATGCTCATTCTCCAGCAGCTTCCCCTGATTCACCGGGCGTGGCATGAAATGATCCTCGAAAATCATCCTGAGGATTGCCAGATTCCCATGCTCGTGGAGGAAATATATACACTTATTCATGAACTCGCTTCAGCCGCGCTGAGCTCCGAAAGGCTACCTGAGGAACAACACAGAATCCTAGCTCATATAATCCATTTGGCATATGATTTGCGGAGTACTATCGATGGGACGGCGAATATTCTCGACGCTATGGAGCGGAACTGGGCTAGAATCTTGAGCCAACAATTACACACGGGAATCTTGCCCGAAACAGGTTGCGTTGTCCCACACAAGTATCGCGGAGAGAGTTTTAGGGGATGGCGAGCCCAACCACTTTATGAAGAGCCAGACACAGACGAAGACAATTCAGACTCAGACGCCACGGCCGTTCCGCCAGCGAAGATCAGTCGTGTGTATGATAGGCACTCACTCTCACAGGAACTAGTCAAAGAGTATGTCGCCCACAATGGCATTTACTCCCGTCTATGCCCGCGTTTTCGAGATGGGCAACCATTAAACCCAATTACATACTGGCTGGGAGCACTAGGAAAATACTGGCTGGCAGCGAAGACACTATTGTACATACCTCTTTTCCCGTCTGCAGCGAGGCGCCCTAAACACGTTGAGGTCAATATCATTGTTCGTGGGGTCCCACCCAACTGGTTCGCTAGATATTCACCAACTGCAAGTGGTAGACCAGATGTGCCACAAACCTTCGATCAATTTGTCCATCTTCAAACCGAAATGGACCTTGTCCCAGATAGGGGATATGGCTCAACGAATGTACGAAGGAGCTTCGAAAGGGACTGGCAGGAAGCAATCCACCAACAGTGCCTTTTTGTTCACCCTGAGCTGAAGCTCTTGGTGTTTAATGCCATAGAATGGCGCTTCGTCCGCCAATTGATATTGTTCCATAAGGAAGACAAGCAACTCCTGGATTTGCACTACGTCAGGAACATAAAAGATGCGAAGAAAGTATTGAAGCATGTTTTGGTAATTGGTACCAGCAGAGATATTTGTTTCTCCTGCAGAGCTTTCATCCGGTAAGAGACTCTCCCTCCAGACTTGAGATGTACTTGATTGCTAATGATTTGCATCTACAGCGGATGGAACGGTGTCTACGATGAAGAAACCTTGGAAGATGGTGAGAAACGAACTTGGCAATGTCACTGCGCGAACATGGTAATGGGCTACAGATGTGACGAATGTGAAGAGTTTGATGATGAGCCGTTACGCACAAAGCTGCGTTTTATAGTAGGCTCTGGTGGCGACCCGAGAACCCAGAAACCTCGTAACCATGAATTTGATCCTTCGTGGATTGCCCCAAAGCTTATGAAGCCTGTATGGCTCAAGTTAGCCAAGGGCCAATTGGCGCCTCACCTGGAGCCGTTTTTAGAGACTATCAACCAACGAACGGAGCTGGCGATTCGAATGGAATTGCATGGCCTGCTTGGCGAGGGCGAGATGCAAACATTGCTGGAATACGCTGCCGATGACGGGTTTGGTGACCGTACTGCGGGTGAATTCGATCCGCATACGCACCAGATTCGGGAAGCGAAGGACTTTTTTCTGGTCCCGAACAGGATATACAGGGAGGAAGATACTAGTGCAATAATTCTTGACCCTGAAGAAATCGCGGAATCCCAATCAACAGTCGTACAGCATTTGGGGGATGTCGTGGAGCAAAACCGATCTCTGGTACAGATAGCCCAACTTGCGCAACAAATCCAGTCTATGGATTCCGATCCCGCAGAAACTCGAGATGTGAGAGAACAAAACATCAGAGAGATAATTCAGTACCCTGGACAGGAAGAGAACCGCGCCCCCCCCGAAACTTTGTTACCTCCCGCTAACACACCCTGCCAATATGGTACTCCTATTAATCCCTACAATTTCGAGTACACTCCGGCTCCTCTTCCTTATGAAGGAAGTTTTTATCACAGAACACCTCAGTATCAACTCCAGCCTACGCCAGATAGTGTCCCTGAATTGGGAGCACCCTCAACGGCCGTTGGTAGGGAGGAGTTTCAGGCTAGACCGTTACCAACCAGTTTTACTTTCGTCCCCATGCTTAGCGGAGGGGGTTCCAACCAATTTGGACTTCTAGCTACGCCAGGTCCTTTTAATGGAGGTAACTATTACTCCACGCAGTTTCCGTATCATTTTTATGGTACCCTGCCCAGCCCTGGCGCAGGGTATTATGCTGCCCCTGGATCTCAGTATCCCTACCCCCAAACAGGGTTTACTTTCGGTCGGGGATATCCAAATATGCCAGGTACATTGCCTTATCCGCATCTCTGCTACTCACCAATCCCTCAATACCCGGAAGCCTCAGCTGCGCCAGGTACATTGTCTTATTGGGGGCCAGCAACAACGACCAATCATGCAGTGAATTCATATATTGTTCCGCAACAGACCCCCACAAACTCTGGTTTGTTGTCGACCAGGCCAACTCTGGTACAAGGGTCTGGATATAATAGTGGCAGAGTCACTGGCGATTTATGCAATCTATTTCCCGAGGACAGTGATCTCCCAGACAACAATGAGCGTGATGATTCTGGCGCTCATATGACGTCATTTAGGAGGTTGTAGCGGGGATGCAGGAAGAAACGAAACTCGATAGGTATGTTGATGAAGTGGTTTCAAGCTCTGTGGAGCATACTAATGTACGGTTAGGTTTTGTCTCACGCCTACGATTTACTTTACCAGCGCACATGGGAACTATCCTCATGCAACCCTGGCTTTTCTCCTTTCTTGAGACTTTATTTGGGTTTAATTTTCATTTGTATTTGCATTCGCATTTTGCTTCCTGGGTGGGGATGGGAGCGCTTTGACAAACCACCGTTCTTTTCGTTGTAGTTATGTGAAGAGCTTCTTATTCTTTTCTGCTACTAGTGAACGTGTGTTGGAGTGACTTATCAAGAGCTGAGGCGAGGTGATTTTGCGATCTGCTATTTGCCTCTTTTCTTTGAGTCTCATTAACTACTTTCTGGATTATGATTTATTTTGTGCGAGAATGGGGATGTGTTGGACTGAACGCCGATGGGAATGAGTGAAAGCGCGACGTGGGAAAGAAAGTGAGCATGGAAGCTGGAATGAAAAACTGAAACCTTTTAAAAAAAAAAAAAAAAAAAAAAAAATGACAGATATCATGGCGGGATATCAGTGGAAAATAGGGACTTTGTGCAAGGGGTTTTAATTAACTGCCGTTGGTTGTTGAATTTGTGAGGCTCAGGGTAACCGTTTCTGAATAGCTACTTAGTACAACTTGGCTGGCATTATTGAAGCTATTGTAGTGCATTTAAATAAGCCATGAAATGCCGTAACGGTGACGGAGTGAGCCTTTGGGTTGAATACGAGTACCAAGTGAAAGGTAGGTAGGCTACTATGAGATCATCTCCACTCGGTGGCTGTAACGAGCTCCACCAAACGACTGCGCCACCCCAAATGTGAGATCCACCTACGCCGTGCACAGTCATCAGCATGAAGGTGAGGCTGGCGAGTTTGGTAGGAGGCGATGAATGATACTAGTGTGTAATATCTCAAAAGTTCGCTTCCATGAGTGAATTCTTTTTGCCCTCTGAGGCTGCTCTCGCTCAAAATATGCCAGGCTTTATTCTTTTCCACAGCCGAGGGTAACCAACTCAATATCCCGCAGATCAGCATGATTATGGGCTTTCATGAGTCCCGTTTGTAGATAAGTGATTGAACGCTTTATCCTAGTCTCCGGGGGAGTGGTTTTGGAACTGATCTTCCTCAGTTTTTACCGGGGTTGTTATATGATGGGCCTGAGAGACTTTCTTCACGCATACATTCCGTGGGCTTTCTGTGATGGAGATATGTTTGCTATGATCTTCGTCGAATGCGAGTAGGAATTAGTAAAAAGATAGAAATACTCCGGTGAAGATCTCAGCTAACCCCTTAACAACAGTACGGCCACACAAATATTCAACATTCTGTTTCTCACACATGCGCCCCTGCCTGCCTGGCCCGAGGAAATACCATACATGTATTGTACATCTCCACAATTTGCTCAAAACCCGCTGAATGCAATCAGCCATCACAGTAAAAATCTGGCACTTGTTACGCTGTTGCATGCACGCGTACTTGATTTCGTCCCGAAAGGGATATCGTACACATATGTGTATACTCCATGATAAACCTTCCCATCCCGAGAGTATCGAATGAAGGGGTTCAACATACACGCTACGAGGTTGATGGCACTACTGGTAATTAGATCGTACCAGCGATTGTACGAATCAGTTTTCGAGAATAGAATTCAAATCCTAAACTTGCCCCAGACATACCTTTGCATGCTGCACGTCATTAACCCGTGACTTACTCCATTCGCACGTCATCCGTAGGTACTTCCAAAGGCATATAGACTACCTATATTTGCCACTACTGGAGTTTGGTGCAGCCATGGCTTGCTATGGCTTGTGACTTTGGTGAAAATAATATCGTTATACATCACATAGTGTGGCACTTGCGCTCAACTGTGCGGGTATGTAATGATGCAAGCCTCACATATATTACTGTGGTGTCAAGTTATGGCTTGACTGGCTGGGCTGGCGGCTTCCCCTGTAGGTGAATGTGGGAGCGCCGGTGGAACATCTTGTGGCTTGCTACTGATACCACCAACACATGAATACGTACTCAGGATGTGTATATATAGATCTCGAATTTGCCAATACGTTTCCATTTCCTTACACGACCTTGAACAGCTCTTTGATTCTACGTCCACAGGAATTATTGACATTGCCCCAGGCTGGTACATCTCCACTTTACAGATCCGATATAATGGTATGTTGCACCCATTCTCCTTCTGTCAAAGCGACCTTCAAACCTCTCACTAACCCCATCCTTGCAGCTGCAACCACTTCCCACAAACTGCCTCCCCGTCCTTCTCACGATCCTCTTCCTCCTCCTCGAGCTCTCCTCCGCCTGGCGCCTCCAAGTCAACTACGCCGACGGCGTCCAAATCAAGCGCCACGGCCACCATAACTCGCATTGCCGGAAATTCAAAAAGACTGATGCACCGATCACGAGCGCATATTTTGAGCCGAGCCTGACGGCGGATACGTTTGTGCTGTATCACGATACGAAGTGTAGGGAGGAGGGGTACAAGGGGCGTAAGGGGAATAATGCAATTCCGGTCACGCAGTATTTGAGTTATAAGGTTTATTAGTGATTTGGGTATCAAGCGCGGGGATGGGATTATGCCGGGAGGATTGGGGAGGTAGGGTGCGGGGGGGGCGGGGGAGTCACGTTTTTTGCTGCTTTAATAATGTAGCTTGTCTGTCAAAGAAGATGGACGCCTAATTGTTTATTATGACTGTCTTCTGGGGAGCTAATGCAAAGAGTGGATAGAAGGCAAGGAATATTCGAATGTAAAGAAGATGGACGCTTAATGTATGTTTATTATTACTGTCTTCTGGGGAGCTAATGCAAAGAGTGTTTTTTCTAAGTCAAAATCTTTTTTGTCTTTATTAAAAGAATTCAGTCCAATCAGATCAGCTTTACAATTTCCAAACTCACCATATTAGCTGTACTTGCAGAGACAGAATATGTAATTTGGACACCAGAGATGTTGGAGAGGAGGGTCGCTAGGGAGTTGCTATGTCAGCCGGCAGAGCAGTGGTCAATGGAGGGTCACTGTAGTTGAATCAGTCCAGTAGATTAACAGCCGCGGAAGAATCTGTCGAGGGTCAAGGGAGGGTCATAGGAGATTTGTGAAGAGGTTTAGTAAAGGGGAAGAAGCTTTGATGGAGTAGTAAATGCGAAAAGGACGGCTTGGTTTAATGTAGATTTTCCAAGCAATAGGTAGGCTTGATTAGGAGCGTCCCCGTGAACTCAATTAGAGACGTTCATGTGAGCACCAATCGGAATATCATTACCAGCAATTAGAGATGATCATGACCAAGGCAGTGGGGCTATTGTCCTTTTATAGATATAGAGTCTCAACAAGAGGTCGACTATGGTTGGTCCCAGGAATTTGATTCAGCATCGTGTATGGAGCCAGCTAATTTAGGAAGGGGAATCCGTTTTCTGGTAGAAGCGTTTTATAAAGTAAAACAAGAATATTTAAGCATTTGCCAAACCTAAAATCGCGGTAAGAGACTTTGGGAATCTGCATCGGCGATATCATTAATGTGACAGGATAGCCCGTTTTCTGGTGTCCTACGTGTTGACTATCCACAGCGCATGCTTGACCTCAGGGCTTTGCAATCAACAATAATCCTTCGTTTCCAGGGTTCACGGGCCGTATTACGGTATGGAGGTAAACGTAGTATCAACTTGATATGCAGGGCCAAGCTCAGGGTAATAGGAGTCGGGAAATAATTCATCATTCCCAGAGGTAAGAAAATGTTATTTAACTTTATTGCGAAGCTATGCTAGAATCACTCTCGTATATGCCTGTTGAATTAGGTAATTCACAGACCAGCAGAGCTAAGACACCTGGAAAGGCTGGCCTGGCTAGCACCAGTTTGCCTAGTAGCAACTAACCGTTGGTCTCTCAGCAAAAGCATAGGGCATGACCCACTGCTGGCCATGCGCCCCCGCGAGAACTTTTCTCGAATTCTTTGACAAAGCAAATATTCATGGTTGGGAGTTCAAGACCTTTAGGCATTAAGATTCGCCTCATGGAAGCTTAATTTTCACTAACGCAATAGCCCAAACTAGCTGAGAGTCTGGTTGCATGACCCCTCCGTCTGAGAGTCATGGAATGTGCCTGCTAAATTAGTTCAGGGTAATGACCAACTACCGAGCAAGAGTCCTACAAGGTGTTGGAAGGTAGGTGGTTTCCTACAGCATGGAAATGCTTGTGGAATAATACCAGAGTAATTGCTGAATAAAGCATGTGGTACTTGTCCCTGCAGATTGCCACTTCCAGCCATACACACGCAAGAATGACCTGGCCGTGCAGACTCAAAATGAGTTAGCTAGGCATGGCTTCTTGGATTATGTCCTCAGAACATGGCAAAAACATAATTTGGGTAGATAAATACCATCTTTCACTGGGAAGCGGATCATCACCGGGAAGTGGATCAAAACCGGTGAGGATGCAGTTTGAACGATTTTTCTTGCGATACCCAACCAAATGAGCCCAGATTTGGGGAATAATTTGTAGATGTATAATAGTTTCTTCAATAAATTACAGGAAGGCCCATGTGTATTATTACTCCAACTGGCTAGGTGCAAATCATATGATCCTCTAACTAGTATGACCAGAAAATATATCAATAGATGGAGGTTGTGAGGGCTTTGATTGGCAGGAAGTATTCCTTCGACTTGGTACTTGAAGTCTAAGCATGCTGAGCATATAATATTATAGTATATAGGTAGTAGTTTCCAGGATATAGATTATATAGAGTTATTTGACTAGATATTTCCTATTGTAGTTCAATCAAACTAACTCTAGATTAAACACCCAATATTATAAAAGAATGCACGGAATTTGATAAGTATTATAGTTATCCAATAATGATATCTGCTTCTCTATTAATATTATACAATTTCTATATTTAAGAATCCATTATATTCTTATAATACTATAAGTAGCGTAAACAGCCTTGATTTAAACCTGATTACAACTGTAATAAGCTTAAAAGGTTTCTATTAAGAGGCCAATTCTTTTAAGCTATTGAATTCTCAAGTCTAATTTTCTTTAATCAACTTGACTTAATATTTTGCCACTTTCTATATTATGCTTTAAAAAGATAATATTATTTAGTTCTAATTATCTATTATAAGTAGGTACCTATATGACCTTCCACTCTCTATACATTACTTAAAAGTATCTTCTACTTGATTTAGACTTGATTTCATTGAGTTGTAAAAAGAAATATAGGATTTAAGCCCTATCCTAAACTACCTTATTGAGACTTGGCTTCCCCGAGTTCTAGACTTGCATAGTATCTAGAGTATTTAAAACACTCTTCTCCATTTAAATATTCATTTGAAGTATTAGCTGCTTGATTTATATCTAGTTTAGCTGAGTTGTAGCATGGAATACTATATTTTTACTTTGCCTTAATCTACTTTGAAGGATATTTCCTCATGCAGTTCTAGTCAACTATCATGTTTAGCATACTATAAGGCTTACAATAGTCCGTACATTCTTTCGGGCTATTGGGTGCTTGATTTAGACTTGGTTTGATTGAGCTACTACAGGAATACCTGGTCTACCACCCTACGTAACATATACCCCAAAGACCACTACCCGTATACAGCGATATTATATGCTCAGCATGCTCAGACTTCAAGTACCAAGTCAGAGGAATACTTCCTGCCAATCAAAGCCCTCACAACCTCTGTCTATTGATATATTTTCTGGCCATACCAGTTAGTGGATTATATGATTCACACCTAGCCAGTTGGAGTAATAATACACATAGGCCTTCCTGTAATTTATTGAAGAAACTATTATACATCTACAAAATATTCCCAAAATCTGAGCTCATTTGGTTGGGTATCGGAAGAAAAATCGTTCAAACTACATACTCACGGGTTTTGATCCACTTCCCGGTGATGATCCGCTTCCTAGTGAAATATGGTAAATGCCAACTCGCTGAGCTAGATATCAACGAGTAGAGTTTTTCTGGCACCATGTTTTTGCTGCATTACCTGCGGGAGAGTTTCTGTAATATGTCTGCTAGTAGTCTGGTTGCACGTCTGCTAGGATGTGCAAGTCTGATCTTTGGTAAAAGCAATCAAAAACTTTGCAAAGTTTCACACTCGGCCTCATCCCAAAATGTGACTGAGTAGTGCAACTCCAGCCTGCTTCAGCGAGAGCCATCCCATCCCATTCACTTCGAGGTCAAGGCTCTTGCGGCCCACACACAAGAAAGCACTCTGTGTCATATTCGACGAAGCGACTTGCCGGACAATTGCCAGTGGCTGTTGAGTAATTCAGGTGCATAAGTGGGTCGACCTTTACGTCCCTCTCGAACCCAGGTGTGGGACAGGGTAATACTCATTTGGATCTAATTGGTGATTCTAACGACCTCCACAGCGAATGTCAGTACAACCGGGTCTAGTCCACTGCTATTGATAAAATTGTCTAGTTGCGATCGATTCATGCCATGGATGAAATAACTGTTCTTCCATTCCTCACTCAAGGTGAGTGGTATATTTATGCGTTTCTAACGGCTTGAATGACAGCAAAGCGCCAAAGAGCGACTAATGGTTCCACACGAAGCGGTGGAAAAGGGAAATCCTTTCGGTCCCCAGCCACCGTACTCATGAGGCCATGCCATGTTAGGGAGAGCTGGCCGGATGACTGGGATACATGGAGGGTGATTTCCATTTCCATTGGTTGGTGGGGGCGTTGATGAACCGCTGCCACCTTTTTTCTATGTTTGTACGGCTTATATACTCGCAACTCTGTTAGAACGTCAATCGTTCGCCCAGCTATGCGAAGGCGCAGCGAAAGGAATCCACTCTGGGCGACTACGGTGGTGCGCGCATGCCAGTCGTATGGAATCACCCTACCATACATCACCGGGATGAGGCCCACCACCGGGATGTGGCTCACTCGGTTATTTTAGCGGTTTCGACAGTTTCGCGACCAATATGGGACCAAAGAGGCTCAAAATTTGGGATTGCATTGTGGACATATGGTAGTTTGTTGAAGCGAGTGCGGACGGGCCAAGGTACATTACGGCTTGAATTATCCTGACAGAAATACCGGGGATCACGAGGTAGGTTGGCTGTAGGAAAAGTAGATATATGGGGGGGTAGTCTTAACCGGGGAGTATTCCTTCTTGTAACTCAACTAAAATTGGTCTAAATCAAGTTCCTAATAGCGCAAAAGCACAAACATAGGTAGGGGGATCATCTAGATACCCTATATATGATATTCTATCAGGAATTAGTGAGGCCATACTGCTAAGAGTAGGTTAAGGCAATGTGTGGATAAATTATGCCTTCTTATAACTCAACCAAATCAAGTCTATATTAAGTGTCTAATAGCTCAAAATCACGCACATAGGTTAAAGAAACTTTATGGTACTCTACTGAGGATCTTTGCTTAAAACTGAGTGAGCGTAGGTTGGTAAAGGTGAGATAAGAGGGGATCTAGATCAAAAACCTTCTTGTTATAACTCTGTGAAATGAAGTCCAAACCCAGCAGGTCATGGCTCAAACGAATATGTTAAGGGACTAGATGCTTGTATAAACCCTACTTAGCATATCTGACTTGGCTTGAGAGAAGCCGTTCCATAGGGGCTTACCTGCAACAGTAGGCAAACCTTGAGATAAGTCTTCCAAATGAATGTGTCATCAGGCATTCAATAGCCCAAAAGGACCGAAGCATAACAAATAACCTTTTAAGTCTGTTCCAGACCTGATTTAGCCTAAATATGAAGTAGGTTAGCCTAGTAGCCATATTAGCCAGAAATGACAAACCTTGGCATATACACTCAGTACAGATTTAAATGATACATTCAGTCGCTAACATGATCTCACCTGGCTCTCATGCCTATGTAAGTTCTTTTAAGCCACTGATCATCTGTTTTGGACTTGCTTTGACTGAGTTACAAGAAGAAATACCTCATCTGCACTGCCGGTTAAGACACCCTTGCAGACCGGTCCCTCTATGGCAACTTATTGCATGCAATTGCTTCTATAATTTATACAGGCCGTAATTACCAAGTCGTAACAATAATTGTTGCTTGATTATAGCCCTCATAGCCCCCATATATCTACTTTTCTTACAGCCAACTGATCTCATGATTCCCAGTAGTTCTGTCAGGATAATTCGAGCAGTAATGCACTTTGGCCCATCCGCACTCGCTTCAACAAACTACCATATGTCCACAATGCAATCCCAAATTTTGAGCCTCTTTGATCCCATATTGGTCGCGAAACTGTCGAAACCGCTAAAATAACCGAGTGAGCCACATCCCGGTGGTGGACCTCATCCCAGTGATGTATGGTACTCGAGACTGTCTTCTAGTGTGAGATTTCCAAGGCTGTACAATCCTCATCTCGAGGGGATGCGCTGCCTCGTCATAAGCGAGAACGAGTACTGATTTACCAAAAAAAAAAAAAAACTCATCTCGCCGTTGTCAGCTTGCCGGATGTGTCAACCGTTGATCCACAGAGCGTGACTCTGGCTGCTCGGCCAATCGGAGTAGCTTGCCGCCACGATTGTGGGAACCCAGGCTGAAACACTGGAAGGAGACCAGCAAGTACGGGAATCTTTGTTGAGAGCTTTTGGTGTAAGTTAGGGTGTCACAACCTGGACTTAATCCATACGGTTTCCGTTAGATCGGCGAATCAAGTGAGGCAGATAGGAGGGTGTCCAAGAGCAGTGAGAACGCTGGATCCTGCGGCCAAAGTTTCCAGATGGATTTGAGCTCCAAAAACCAGTGATCTCACAGCATAGGTAGGCGCCGGTGGAGCATCCGTCGCCACCGCCGACAACTCGTGGGGCATGCGAGCCTGCATAGGGAGCCGACCGATGGAAAAGCTGTGGGACATGCGGGTAAGACTAACCAATCTCACAAATACCCGTGGTCCCGTACTGGCCTCCCGCACAAGTGCGAGCTGGGGAGACCGGTCATCTCTCGTGCAATTCTCGTACAGAAAGGCCGCGGTGTGCCGGATTGCAGTCCGAAAGGTCGACCCCGAAACAAGTGTTCAGAACAGCCCGAGAGGTTAAAGAAGAAGAAACAGGAGTGCTAGGCAGTCACGGATGTCTGTGTTGCATCATGAGAGCTTACCAGCTGGCGATGTAGCATTTTTTCGTTGGACGTGAGCAGGTATATAAACCCTCCGCATCAAACAGCTCGATGGCGCCTGGCAGGTAGGGCATTGGGTGTCACAGCAAACGCACTTCGAGGCCTGAACAGCCAACGAGTTTGAGTGATTTTTTGCGCCTTTAGAAACTCATTACTCGTGTGCACAACCTTAAAAGTCGCATGATGAATAGGGACTCGTAAAGCGCCATTCCCACGCATATATCGCCTGTATCATCACCTGCGAGGGGCTGGTGGGCTGGTGACAAGGGCTCTACCAGATCCCACTGTTTCCCTCCCGCTCTCCTTCTTCCATATGGGCAATCAAAGGCGATGTGGTGTCCCATCCTCCCGGGTTGCGTCACAGTGGGGCTCTGATTTCCCTAAGGAATGCTGCCAGCTGTGAGAAGGGCCCCGGTTGGAGCGTAACGAGGTGAAGGCGGAGCAAGCCAGCCGGCATACGTAGGTAGCCAGAAACGAGTTGAGAACCGTTAACCCCCCTGAGCGGCAGGCAACAGGCCTCAACAGTACGGTTATAAAGTCGAGTCGGCCCTTGCGACACTCCCCAGCCGCGTATTTCGGTCCGCAACTCATGGAATTCGTCTGTATAGGTAGTCATAACTCTTACGCATACCTGCTGCCCTTTGAGTCCTGTTGGGGGCCCTGACAATCGAATGGCTGTAGTTTTGTCGAAATGCCGCTGGAGGAAGCGGGTATGGCAGGGCAGAGACTGCAAAAGGAAAACACAGTCAGGCAGATGTAAGCGGAATGTGTCTTAAGATGCAAAGGCGCATTCAATCCTCATGAGGTCAGAAACAATTAACAGGTCGCTCAAATCTACACGATCACAAAGGTAAGCCGGCGTAAACCTGTTCCCGTGTGTGGGACAGGAAGAAAATAATGCGATTGATACAGGATACCTGAGCAGGTGACGCCTCTACCAGCTCACCTGCGGCACCTCCGTACGGGCCTATGCGGAGGTGGCGGTTCAAGTCACACCCACGAGAGCACTCTCACAAGAGAGGAGCGCATCACCGGCGGACCGAATCGAAAGGGGAGGGAAAGAAAAGGCAGGCACCAGGCGACAATAGAGGGGCCAACTGGAGAACAGAGTGCACCCACCGAGGAAAGTTATTGGAAAGCGGAAGGAAAGGAAGAGGCAGATGAACCCACAATCACTAAAGCAAGGGGTGGAACGGCCAGGGGCAAGAGACAGGAGTGCCCATTCTGCTGTTGAAGAATGCTGAGAGGGGAGGATGTCTGGGAGGCCCAGGCCTGTCGGAGCACAACACCGCCACCACCCTTATTGAGATGCGATCCCA
The DNA here is from genome assembly GCA_015179035.1 of Tirmania nivea. Taxonomy (NCBI): domain Eukaryota; kingdom Fungi; phylum Ascomycota; class Pezizomycetes; order Pezizales; family Pezizaceae; genus Tirmania; species Tirmania nivea. The sequence continues at coordinate 43,156 of WHUY01000077.1, read as the reverse complement.
CCATAGGCACACACGCAGGTCATGCACGCAACGCCAGCGAAAACAAGCGCGGAACCATCCGAAATCGAGGAGGAGAGCAAAAGTGTAGGGCTTTTGGGGGTCAGGTGGCTGACGTAGAAGGAGGACCAGCGGTGAATGACGGCATCTCGTTGGTAACCGACATGAGAATTTTGGTAGAGATTGCACCACAGGGTGGGTGGGCAGCTCTTCCGCGCCACATTTGCGGAATTTTTTACATGGATGAATTTAGGTCTGCACGCGTGAGTTTTGTTTCTGTTTTCCTTCATTTTCTCTCTCTCTGCGGGTATTTGGCCACGTATGTATATACGTACATACGGGGCAGGCAGCGGCCTGGGGTTAGATAATCCTTCAAGCTTGACCTGGCTAGATAGCTGCCGATTTACAAAAAAAGAAAGAAAAAGGTCAACGGGTATGTAAGATTACGAGGTTATGCAGCGAGGAATCTTGGTAACGGTGAATAAAGTGATATTGAGCTATCTGCAGAATTGCTATAGACTTGATGCTATGACTCGAGTGCTCTAAGGAAAGAATTCTGCTAACATCCTGCGATCCAGTCGCTTATATGCATACTATTGACCACAAACTTGCCATTTCGGGAATCCTTGCCTCTGACCCATGTATCCCAGTTATTCTTCGGCAAGTGAGAGTATTCCTACAGGGTAAAGGCATGCCTTATCTGCTTGCAGTCTGGACGAAGCAGCCGTGGCCCCTTCATCGGCTAGGTGTGTTCTGGGCCACTGGGACCCCCGGGGGAGGGCGACGGAGATGGCTTCGAGAATGGCCTGGGCCACCTGATTTGCCATATTAAAGCTGCCCTGCGGGAATGGCGGCCACGACTGTAGGCCAGCGAGGCATATGGGGATAATATACATACATATGTATCTAGTCAAGCTATGAACGAAAACAAATAATTCTTGCAAATCCTCCTAGCCTCTCCCGTCTGACGCAGCAATATCTGGACAAAGAAGGATAACAGGCAGAGCAGGGCAACGGCGAGTGGGATATCATGACGGACATCTACACGGGATATCCCCCGAAAGAAGCAACAAATGCATAATAATAAACTTGCGCAGGTGAAATGGCAAGTTCCGCAGATACAAGCACCAAGTATCAGATACGCAGATGAGAGAAATTCTGCGGACGCTGAATTCAGAAGGGACGCAGGTAGACCAATATTAACCTTCCAACGCGAAAAGACACAAACAGGTGGGAGAACTATTGGCTCAGAACCCCTTACTCGAAGGCAAGCCCAGATAAAGGCAATGCTGGGAATGATACCTCGGACTGCCGGAACTAAAATCAAGGTTGAACTGAATATTGTAGCCCATCCAACACAAAATCCACCCTCAACATGTGTTGTGGATGAACTTGTTACCCATCCACAGTTTGTCTGGCGTAGCTCAGATACTTCCCTACCCAGCGGATGTGGTGATTTGTCCAGGCATAGCTTATGTCTTTCTCATGGCTTGGTTGGCATTGGCGAGGGGCTCTACTGCGGAATGCTCATATACACATGTGTATATAGTAGTTTTTATTGCTGATGAAACATGGCGAGATTAAAAATGGGGGATTAAGACCATGGAGGGAGATGGCAATACTGAAAATAGCAAGATTTCACATTTTGGGAGAGAACATAGCGGGGTTGAGATTGGGCATGATGAGGTGTATAATATGTAGATCTGAGGGATTGGTCGACGCATGGATTACTGTACCTCGAGTATACATACATGCGTCAAAAATCAACCACGCAATCACTGCCAACGCGGCTGCATAATTTGGTAGAAGGAGACTAGCACTGCACATTGTATTGCTGCAAGTACAGAAAATGGATGGTTGAGGCGGTAGAGCTCCTCAAAGTAGGAGTGATGCTTGCTTGCTTGCTTGGTACCTTTTACATACAAATTTGTATGAGGACTAGGTACCATCACTTCCTTTGGATTTCTCAAGCTTCGATTTCTTTTGGAATTACTTAGTAGATAGGCACTTTTCACCACTTTTGGTAAGATTTACGTACAAGGATGGCATGGTACTGTAGATCTGCCCTGTTTCTCGCGATGTGGGATCATAGATATTTTGGTATATGTATGCTCGCTGGGTGAGGGATTTAATTTTCGCTGTGAGGTCCGCATCGACCAATTCTTATGCAGGGGCCGGGTTGCAATGAGAACCCTTTTCGTACTGTAGGCCGTCCCCCTTCTTGTCTTATGTTCAGCTCTCGAACTGTTCCAATGTGGGGATTTTTTTCTTTTTTAAATCTGTAATCGCATGTGGAATAAGGCCATGGCGGGGTAAATGTCGGGAATAGCTGCGGGGGTGTCTAGCTGTACATAGGATTGGGGAACAGTTTTGCCTTGTGGATTATATACAATATATATCAGCCTTTACCCCACAATGTATGTAAGAATCACCAACCGAGCACTACATCGATTAATATTCCTACCACCAAACCTCAGAAGCGTCCAGAACCCACCGAGGCAGCACTATGGTTGTCCGCCCCCCGAACACATCTACCCCGTTCAGGGTGTCAAAACAGGCGGCGTCTGTCCGCGCATGGAGATTGATGACTTTATGCAAGACAAAAATGCTAAGCAGAGAGACTTGTTCCTGGAAACCATGAAAATCATGGCGGCGAGGCCTAAGGATGACCCTTTGTCCTTTTATCAACTCGCAGGTTCGGCATGGTTCAGCAGCTATCCTTTTCCATGCTCTTGCCTTGGTCAATTGGTTTGCTAACTCCTGTCCAGGCCTCCATGGTTTCCCTGCTGATAAAACTTGGCCGGTCGATGGGGGACCACATGCCACTACTCCGCCAGGCGCCATCATACTGGCCCATTGTTGATGACCTGGCATCGTGTCTACGTCCTTTGTTTTGAGGTTCGTTGTGTGAACCCCACTTCTCTCTAGAATGCGGCTGCAGTTTAAGGGAAGCGGGCGTTGGCATGAATACGGAGGCTAAATAGCAAGCATTGCACGACATTATGATTGAACTCTTTAATAGCCGAGAGGTTCCCATTGCGAAAGATATGTCCAGCGCAGAGGAGATTCATGGAAGGTGGCCGTTGAGACCTGGCGTCTTCCATACTGGGACTTTGCCCTTCGCCGTAAAAACAACTATCAGAATGGCAGGAATAATTGCTGTCTCCCCGACTGTGAATGGAAGACACATCTGGGAACCCCTTGTTCGCATATGAATTTCCGGGAGGAAGAAGTGACCTCCAAGATGAGGTGCACAACGGCGTTGTAACAACCCCAGTGAGCATTCCATCCCCCTTATATCCCGGCCCGTTAATTCCTTACTACCTGTCATAGGTACTAACTGCACACTCAGTTGGGTATCCAAACCCGGACTGTGCGTCATGCACCAGAATATAATGAAGAAGACCACAAGAGCGTCAGGGCATGGCAAGTCGGCGAATCCAACCACGTCAAACTTAAGAACGATTTCGCTAGCCAAACCTCCACTTTGCGCAACGAGCTGATTGATCTCCTCATAAACAACCATTCGTTTGGAGATTTCATCGAGGGTAAGGGACAGCGGGGTTGTAGGTCAGCAAGCAACGTGAACAGTATTCACGCAAAGGTGCATGGGAACACTGGCGGATATCGACTCGACAAACAGTCAAAGACTTTATATTCATATGGCAACATGTCAAGTCTAGCAGGGACAGGTTTTGACCCAATTTTCTTCCTATACCATTGGTCAGTCTCGTTGTATCTCCTGTACCTAAGCAGACTTACCAGTAAGCACCGCTGACTCAGTTCATGTCCACAGCGCTTTCGACCGTATCTCTGCCATGTGGGAAGCGGCCCACCCGGATCAATGGATGGACAACAAAGATGACATCGAGCACCTCCTGCCCTTCCGAAGGGACGGTAATCCAGATATGTATTGGACATCGAAGTGCACGCGCAGCCTTGCAGACATGGGATACACCTATTCCGACTTGAATGCAATCTCTAATGCAGGGCAGCTGGCGGAAATAGCTTGCAAACTCTATAGAGAGTCGAGACGATGAGAAAGTTGACCTTCCATTCCTCATGGATGAATACGTGGTCACTGCAACCTATGAAACGTAGCTATGTCCTTCATCCATACTCAGCTAATTCTCTATATTCACTGACACATGTCGCTTCCTTAGGCATGAAGTTGGTCCCTTTTATGTACCTTGACATCACGTTGACGGTTGGTAGTAACACGGAGTTTATCACGTCAATCATCAACTTTGTGAGCCCGCTGGAGACCGGTTGTGCGAACTGTCAAAGGCATCGTGATGAGCATCACACGGTTACAACCGGAACACTCATTTCTCCAAAGCTGAGGGAGCTATACAAAGACGGGAAGCTGCAAGATCTTGACCTGAAACTCCTTTCTGACAAGCTGAACTTTGAGAATATGTTGAAAGAGAACCTACAATGGAACTACTACGCGTTGGGGGCAAGTCGTGACATAATATTGAAACTTTTGGTGGTGGAAAGCTAACTATTGTGTTCCAAACGAAGATCAATGCGGAAACCACGACCAACGAATTCACCTCCCTGCAGGTAGGGGTATCAAGGAGGTTACCACCTGGCAAACAACGGGACCCTGGTGTTGGGCTTCCAGCAGAGCTGTTGAAAGAAATTTCTGCTGGGAAGCCGTTCGGCTTGGGTGAGCATGAAGACTTCAAATACTAGCTACATTGTCACCTATTATGTTGACGTGAATGTGTTCGCGTGCATGGGGTGGGCTACAGGGTTGTCATAACTTTCTCTTCTGTTGTTTTTTCCTTGCATGTGCGAAGTCAGGGAGTGTGGGCAGATATGGAGCTCGGGGTTAGAGCCTGGACTGTCGGACACGTCAGGTTTGATAGCGTCAATACGAAACCGAGTCACCCAAGAAAGTGGAGGGAGGCAAGTGAGTTAGGTCGAATGTTCAGCATAGATGCATGTGTAGTTAGACCGAGTTGCGCGGGAAAGGAGGTAAACAAGTGCTCCGCTCAGGATGGCAGCGATTCATTTGGACCGGAGTTGTTGCTCTTTCCTCTGTTAGATTTCAGTTACGATTGAACTTTTGTGTCGAACTTCCGTCGTTAACCATTATCCCGGCCGAACGTGGCTCATACACCCAAAGCTCACGCTGCCCAAGCAACTCCCATATTTCAATTATGCCCGATATGCCATGAGGCAGGGGTATTCCGTGCCGCAATTTCCTGACAAATGCCCACACGGGATCCCTGAAGGGAACCCCAAACCTATCCTCAGTTGGCAAGGAATCCGTCCATGGGTTATATCCCCGTGTAATTGGGCTTCCGTGCGTAGGGGAAAGGCCTGGGTATTCTGCCTAGATACTATGAGGTAGAAACAACTTACTATAAGCTTAAAATGTTTATTATAATTTTTGTTTAAAAGTTGTAGAAACTAAAGAGTATAAATTTATTTCTTAGTAAGATTGAAATAATTTTAAATATTATATAATATTTATTAGCTATTTATTAGCTATTTATTTTTATAATATTTTAATCAAACTATAGATATATTAAAATAAAAGAAGTCATAATTAATAAAACTATATTATATAATAAAAATTGTAGAATTTCTAATAGCAAATAAATAGAAATTAACTGAATTTAATAATAAATTATAAATATTATTACAACTATAGTAAAAAAAATTTAAAATCCTCTTTTAAATTAAATTTTTATCTCTTTCTAAAATCTAACTTGTACAAACTTAGTATAAGCAATAAATACCTATGCTCTTAATGCCAGATTCAAGGAATAATAGATTCTGTAGAGCTTCCCTCATAAGTTTACCAACATCTTTACAGTGACTAGAGCCAGAGTAGAGAATTCGGACACGATCTCCCATTGACTAAGAAAACCTCCGACATGATCGCCCTGCCTCGAGAAGAATTGCAAGTGGTCAATACTGCCTGACCTATGAGACTCATGGCACAAACCCCCAATCGTGCTGATAACACCGTCAGTAAGGCTCGGGATCCTACGTTTAATGGCGACCTCTGCTTCACATCAAACACAATGATTATGCTGCTAAGCCAGCACCAATGGACCTCTACATAAGAGGCAGTGCTACCCACTAAGGAGCATAAAACGATCCAGGTATATTATAACTAATATCTGGTCCGTCCCTCTGCCTCGGAAACACTTTGCGAATACTACAGAAGTCACCCTTCATCTCTGCAGTCCCGCATGAACAAGAGAAAGGTAGAGATAAGGATGAATTTAAAGGTCTACTTACCTACTGCTAAGGTCTAGAAAGGAGCCCCTGAGTACGCTTTGCAGTGACTATAGCTACAGTAGCTATTAAAGTAGCTAAACTCCATGGCGACAAGACGCTACTCTCTGGGCTTCGACCTCAACCTCTCCTTAAGTTCTCTTGGTCACTTTGGTTCAACTATCTCTCCAGTATATAGCCCCGGGGATCCGATCATAGATTAAATTTTCTCTGTAGTTTTAGAAATTCTCTTTTCTGACCAAGTAGAGACAAGGATCTGGTGGTTGAGATATATATGCATGATTGCACTAAGGAAATTTATCAATGTACCGGTTTCTCAATCAACACCCCTCTACCCTCGGCCTCCACAACCAATTCACTTAGTTATCCTGCCCCTTCCAAATATCCCCCAACCCTTTCCCCTCCTGAATCAACTCCTCTGTGCACCTTCCTGCTCCCCCTCCCCCCCCCGGCCCTGGCACCAGCCCCCACTTCCTCACATACACACTCTCCCCCCAGCTAAATAACCTCTTCAGCTCGCTTTCAAACCAGCCCATACCTTTATAAAAAGGCTCACCCTTCCCTCCCCTCTGTCTCGCTTGCCAGTAATTCCTGCCTCTGGGGCTATCGTTCTTGAATCCGTCGAGGCTGGTGAGATGCGATTTGAGAATACCCCAGCGGGTTAGATTTACATCCATATCTGGGGAGGTGAGCTCAGGATAATCTGGGTGGTTAGGGAAGAGGAGAGATAGGTCTGGGAGGAGGTCTCCGACGTCGTAGATGTACCCAATGTCGATATGCTGGATCGTGTAAGGGGAGAGGTAGACGCGCAGGTAGAAATCGCAGTCGCTATAGTAGTACGGTATAAACGTATCCCATGCTCCCAGGGACTTTACTCGCGAGGTATGAACTAATGCAAGTCGGTCGTAGGTGAACAACTTTAACGCCCATTCTTCTGCGTCTTCATCCCCGCTGTGATGGTCAAGGGAAGATAAAAGCTCCAGTACTCCATTGTACAAAGAGATGTAAGGAAATCTGTCTTCGTAAGATAGTACAACGGAGTCCATATGACTCCAGAAAAACCTTTCCCATCGGTGCTCGCTCGCGAAGTTGATAAAGAAATTCTGTAATTGCGCGAAGCTGAGGAGGGTTGGAGTGGCGACCACATTTACGCCAAATACCTTCTCCATGTGGGCGTAAGGAAGGTAGAATGGATTTTCTGGGGAGAGGAGGCCGAGTCGGTTGGAGTCCATGGTCCCGGTGTTGTCGATGATGTAGATCTGCGATGGGGGCCAGCCAGAGGAGATATATGAGAGTATACATTGTTGGAGAATGGGGTAGTTGCGGGTGAAGCCGATGAGGAGGGGGGTCAGCGGGGGAGGAGGGGAATTGGGAGGGGGGCCGGACAGGGGGTTAATTTGTGGAAGGGGGTGCCCTGGCGGAGGCCAGAGGTCGGAGGGGTCGTGGGTTGGAGTCAGCTTTAGTGGGGGCTTGGTTGGTGAGGGAAGGTGAGGGACCTTAGTTGACAGAGGGGTGGGTGTGGAGGTGGGGATGTGTTTCTCGGTTATCTCCGATATACGGTGCTGCTCCTGGTGGGGTTTTTCCTCGGGGATAGATTTGCTCTTGCTAGAAACCAAACTTGGCCCCTTCCCCGTCGCCTTCAGATCCACCACAATCCTCAAGGCCTCCTGAGGTGAACTTTGATCCAGGCGCACCTCCGGATGCTTCGCAGGCATCTCCGGAAATACCGGAACCTTGGCCACCGATTTCGACGACATCAGGATAACCGCCCCAACAAATATAAACACCAGCAGGAGCACCCTGCGGCTAATCATGGACGGCCCTCCTAGGACCATCTGTTCTCTTCCCTTCTCAGCTTCCGCTTTGTATCTTTCTCGATGGAATTGGGTGCACGATCGCCGGCGGTGATACGTATACGTTAACGTATCTCTCACGAACAAATAGTATCGTTGAAGCGTACGTGGTCGAAGCGCAATTGCAACTCTAAACTCACCACCCCGCCGCTAGTTCTACCTACGCACTCGAAGTGTGAGCCTAAGTCCCACGCACATAATTTACTTGGGATGAGGTAAACGTACAAGCCATGAGTGGCAATTTCCTCTGAAGCACTAAAGCAATAGTGAGCGAGAGAGCTTGACTGGCGATTGAATGGGTGGATATTGGGCATGAGTAGGATGGGTTGACGCTGTTCTTTGTTGTAGCCAACTCGCATAATGCAGTGTTGCGCTAGCCAAGGGAGCGTATGCCCGGCAGGATCTGATAAGATCAAAATGCTTGTTATCTGCCGTACAGAAATACCGAGCCGATAAGATTAGAGAGTTCTACAGGATTCATATTCCGTTCCTCTGCTCTGGATTTACATTAGTATTCTCCTATTTCCGTGTAGATTATGCTATATAATTATCCCCATTGGCTATAATGTACGTTAACTCCAAGGCCATACATAGAGCAGAATATATTATACAAGTATAGCACGCAGGGCAGAATGTATACGTATATCTCGGCGCCGCTGCTACGCCAAAGTATTTAACTATCTACCCAAGGCTCATCTATACATGCATTGCTTGAGAGCTTGGTAATTATATATATATATAACATTCTGGCGTAGGGGGGTGGGCTTTCAATCCCCCCTTTCCCCCCTCCGGACCGATAGGCATTCAAGGCCTCTTGCAATCGCTGCTCACGTTCCTCTGTTTCTTGACTGACTGGCATCTTTTCGCGTTGTATTCTACTATGTGAACATCTACTCCTTTACACTAGCATCTTCGGATGCTGTAGGTACTTCATTTCTTAACTCAGTACTTCAGCACGAGAAAACCTCCCTTGATGACCAAACTCGTGATCATTGGCTGTTATTTCCCCAATCCCCGTAAAGAAAACCTACTCAATACTATTCCGTAGTCTGGTAGCCAACCAGACTAACTCTTCCGAAGTTACTCCAGACCGATTCCAAAGTCACTAGAGTATTGGTTTTCAGAGGGCAAAAAGACAAAAGAATCTGCAACACCAGGGATTCCCGTGGGGTCACCAACTGCAGTACTAGCCTGGCGATCTGAAGATTAGATATGGCAAGCGGACGGGATGCCTCGTTTTCTTCAGATGGTCGTAGATACACAAAGCTGAAAAAGGTCTTCCTATAAACAGGCCGATACCCGGAATGTGAACATATGGAACACATCTCCGACAGGGGTCTGATATCTACATAGTCTGGTTGGCGCAACTGCTTTTTTTTGAAACTGTTCACTCATAGGCACTATTTCAGCGACAAAAGACGTAAATAATTTGACACACTTGCTTGCACACCTGTTACAGGTCAGTGGAGAAAGCAGTACACACGGAAATTTAAGCTAGCAACAATTACATGGAGGAAAAACCCGGTACCACCCCCACAAGGGTTGGGATTAAGGAAGTATGTGGTTAAATATTTCCGAGAGAATGCTTGGTCAGTGGATCAAAATTGAAGGCCTTATTCTTGCAATGAGGAGCAGACAAAAGAAAGAAACAACAGGTCGAATGGCACAGTTCCCAGAAATGGAAAATCATATTCATGAAAGGTCCTGAAGCTGCGTGATGCTGGAGTGAAAATAGGGCGGTCATGGTTTATTGCAGAGGCGAAAGCCTAGTATGAAATTACATACCCAGAGCGTATTCAAGTGGATGCTTTAGGCAATAAACTCTATACGGGATGGGGCGAGGGAGATATAGTGAGATGCAGTTGGTGAGGAAGATGCAGTAGGCGGGAAAGTTCAAAAATAATGGTTGTGAATTCATTATCCGGACCTGTTACGGTGCAAGTCTGACGGGGTGGGGAAGTACCCGATTTCATAGCGTCAGGTGTTTTGCTGCAATTTGATGCATGAATAGGAGGCCTGATGAGCCCCACTTTCCTATATATACATGCACGTCCTGTATCTAGCTTTTTGGCTCTTCGAGCAATGTTCTAAGTTCAAACCGCACCCGTACGTGCACTCAGTTAGGCCCAGTTAAGTGATCATAACCTCGCTCACCCTAAATACCTATATTCCGACAACATTGCCTTGATCACCGGCTCGCCCCTAACAGGACCCTGTTACATAGTGGTATTGTAAGTGCATCAATGTAGTGCGCTGTCAGAATTGCCGCCAACATATGCATGTTATCTGAGGTCGTCATTTTATGTCATTTGCGTGTTGAGGATTACTAAGGGGAGATAGGACGAGAGATATTTTGCTTACAGGGCTTAAAGTGCGCTACTGGTACATGTACTAATTAGATATTGTGGAGCGGGGAATCTTGGAATAGCCAAGATTCAAAGAGTCTTGGCACGAGAACAGATTACCCAATGAAGTCATGCCAGCTAGAGCCACATGTATATAGAGAGATTGGCTCGACCTTACGTCGAGTGAACAACCTTCATCCTATGGTCACAGAAATAGATACCTGGTTCTCCTCTCTCACAATTCCACCTCTCTATTGTGAAGATTATAGTTTCTACTACTACGAGGGGCTTGTGCCAACCAGACTAAGTTTCTACAGTAGCGAATCCCACCTGACATGGTTTAACTGGTAAAGATTACGTATGTACTTACTAGTAGCAGAATATAAAAAGTGAGTCCGTTCCGCTCCGTGTCCAATGGAACTAACTACACAAGGAACCTCGATTGCGAGGATCGAACTACTGGATCAAGTATATAATTACTTATACAAGACTGAGTGATGGCTAAACTACCTATTCCGACAGTTCAATGTCGCAGTGATCATGGAGATGTCGAATTGGGAAGGCAGTCATTCTGCCGTCTATTCAGATATATTTTCTTCTGCTTCTCCTGCTCCTTCTTCTTCTTTTCCTTTTCTCCACCCCCCATTATCATCTATACCTGTCACAAAAAGGTTCTTATATATTTTACATCTAAAATGTGAGTGTTTCACTGTACATTTGCAAAGTATAATGTTTGTGTAAAGCTGCTAACAGGAAGTAGGGTTGACTGGACTCTAGCGGTCATCGTAGCAGAAGTACTATGTTTTATAGTCTTTGCTATGGTCTTCGTTTATCTCATTACCCGACCGGGGTCTCGAGTGTGAGAAGGTGTTAAAATATAAAATAAAAAAAACAGGGCGAGGGTTGTGTTACTAGGGATCCTTGTAAAATGTGGCGGTGGGGCCACATTGTCAAGCCCTCGGGCAGCAGATGTTCATGAGGTTAGTGCCCTATGTCTAGTTGTTTCTATAGGCATAGCTGATGGCTCTCCCAGATACTCCTGGACTAAGGATGTTGAGTACTCTTAGGCAACAATCAGATAGAGGATGGTGGTGAGATCAACTGCCCTATATCTAGTGGTATCAATTGCATAGCTAATGCCCCCCCCTAGGCACTCCTGGATCCAACTACGTCTAGCTCTCTCCTATATAGCAGTCTGACAGAGGATGGTGGTGAGATTAACTGCCTATGTCTAGTTCTTCCTATGGACATAGCTGATGGCTCTCCAAGGTACTCCTGGACCCAAGGATGTTTAGTTCTCTTAAGCAACAATCAGATAGACGATGGTGGTGAGATCAACTGGCCTATGTCTGGTGGTATCAATGGCATAGTTAATGGTCCCCTTAGGCACCCCTGGATCCAACTATGTCTAGTTCTCTCCTATGCAGCAGTCCGACAGAGGACGGTGGTGAGATTAGCTACCTATGTCTAGTTCTTCCTATGGACATAGCTGATGGCTCTCCCAGGTACTCCTGGACCCAAGGATGTTGATTTTTGTTAGGTAATAGTCAGATCAGGTGTAGGTACGTGAGGTAGCGGTTTCACCGTGGCTACGTTGAAGCGGGGTTGATCATACCCAGTCTGGTGGACTAGCACAACCCTAATTTCCCTGCCTGCCACCGCCAATAGGCTATCTATGCGGTAGCTGCTGCTGGCACACGATGTACACCTCTCAAGTCTGAAGGACATGGGGATTTTCAATCACAACACAAGTCAGCAAAACTCATGAACTGCAATCTAGGTGAGAGAATTGCCACGCCTACGACAATTGCATGCGTAACTAATCTATCTCACAGAGTTCTTCAGCAATGTCAACACTAATCGATTCTTCGTTCTCCCAGCTTTCCTGGTCTCTTCTGCCTGTGCGAAGGGTGGCTCGTCCCCTTCGTTCTGACACTATGCATTGTTTCCTGCCACGCTCGTGTCCGTTCCCCTAGGTGGGGCCAGTGTGGAAGTCGGGGGGCTCCAAGATCTAGGCTTTCTGAACCCGGTTTCGCTTACCCACTTGACCTCCATAGCATTGAAGAATACTGTTGATAGGTTAGAGGCGGAACGGCGACTGATCCACATACTCATGTTGGTTGGCCTCCTAAGCTGCGCGTGTGCACGAGTTGTTATCGATTCTGGTACCTGCAGGACAACCGATAGCCTCAAAATTGTGCAGAAAACACTTTAAGCAACATGGGACTTAGCCAGCTATGTAGCCGAACAAACAGCACAAAGCGATAATGAGATGGCAACGAACCAGTACGTTATAAATCATGCCAGATATGGGATAATCTCGCCCTTGTTTGTGCCAGAATCTAACCAACATTGTTTAGATTATCGAACTATTTTGGATCTACGGATCCTGGCATATGGTTGCAAGTTCTGGCTCGCTTCGATGGAATTCTTAGGGCCCCATACGTCGTAGCAACCATTTTCTGCAACGATCCACGGAACGGTTGTGAAGATCCTGAAGGCATTCAATACGTGTTGTCTGAGGCAGGGGAGGTGTACAATTGCCCCCACATTTTCAACCTACAGCGATTTTCGCCATACCTGCTCCAGAAAGATCAGGTTTCGTCAATGCTTCATGAATTAACCCATCTTGAGGGAATTAATTTCCGGCCAACCAAAGACAAGGCATATAAGTACAAAGATGTCATGGAATTAAACACAATAGACACCTTATAAAATGCAGACTCCTATGCATATTATGCAAAAGCCTTATGCCTCGCGTCAGCCACTTGTGCTAATCACATATAATAATAACGCGGCAAGTACGTACCTAGGGCAGGGTGAAAGGAATAGGGTAATATAGCTTACATCTAATGGTAGCAGCTCCACTTGACATAATAAGGGAAAGAAGACCGTAGTATTATTAATTCAGTAGTAAAGCGAAGTTCTACGGTCACAAGCTCTTGCACTAGTTCGTAAACTCCTAATTAGCTTACACTTAGTAGTGGTGGCTCTATAACTATTGACTCTACTTAAGTTGGCTTCACATGATAGAAATTGGACGAATTATAGTGGCCAAAGATATTTTACGGTAATCTGAATACAATTATAGTTAGATGAGGGGGGATCGAAGGAATTCAAGTGTGGTCGTTTATTTTGTATACAAGCTCGAGCTAGCAAAACTGGAGAAAGATCCAGGCTCTAGTTATGTTGTTTAAATTAAAAATCAATTGGTACCAAACCAACGTTCTTGGCACCAACAAACGTTCAGAGACTGGAAACGACTTCAGAGGTCGTTGTGCCAACCAGACTAGAGACTGCCCCGTTCCGCCCCTTTAAAGGTTTGGTACTCTCACGAAACAACGAGAGCAATACTACCGAAATCAACAAGTGACTGCCGTGGCAACCTTGGCCCATAAAACCATTGGCTTGGCCCATAATACCCCGCAACCCTCCTTCTTGCATCCCTAACCTTCCTAACCTTCGCATCCTTTCTTACTTCCCTCTACCTACAGAGCGAAGACAGCCCTTACCTTCATCTTGTTACGTCTAAATTCAACGCCGCGATCAGCCAACTGAAGCCACTGCGATCACGCTGGCAAGAACAACAAGATGAGGCAGGGGATTTCTTTCCTTCTTGCATCTATAACCTTCATATCCTCCTTTTCTTCCCTCCACCCTGACCCTGCCAGAGCGAAGACAGCCCTTACCTTCATCTTGTTGCGTCTAAATTCAACGCCGCGAACAGCCATCTGAAGCCACTGCGATCCCGCTGGCAAGAACAACAAGATGAGGTAGGGGATTTCTTTCCTTCTCCCCTCTATGACCTTCGCCTCCATGACCTTCTCTTTATAAGGTAACCCCCATGAAAACGAAAACCCAACCAAATTGTCCTCCGAGCTAACTATATCCATTAGTTGATCTTCAACTTAGGTCAAGATTCGGGAAAACGTCTCAACTTGAAAAACGTCTCGACCAGATCTACTGTGTATTCTTCTCCCCCCCATCCTTTATCTTCTTCATTCACCGCTTCTGCTCATCCATTTCTTCCCAATTACCTTACCTCTGCCTAATTTCTTCCTTACGTGGACAGACCAGGGCTACGTGCCTGCCAGTTTCGACATGCCTTCCACATGTTCGGCATGTAGGATCGACAGTAGTCCAACTTTGCTTGCCAGGCTTGAAGGTTCCCTTTCCCGGTCCTGCAGTGGACGTAGTTGACTCTTGCTTTTCTTCCCTACCTAACCACTCTACCACTCCCAGTCCCCGTTACCTTCCTTTCTGCTTCCCTCCACCTCCTCCGTTGCTCTTTCAAGTCCTTCTCCGTGATCACCGGGTCGGAGGGGTAAAGCTCCTCCGCTCCTACTTTTGCTAGCTCGTCCGCTCTTTCGTTACCGGGGAAATACCTGCTCTACTACTGCTCTATGCCAGCCAAATAGCCAGCTCCGCCGACAGCGAAAATACCAGTTCTACGACCAGCTCTACTACCGCTCTATGCCAGCTAAATAGCCAGCTCTACAGCCAGCCAAATAGCCAGCCAAATAGCCAGCTCTGGCAACAGCGAAAATGCCAGTTCTACAGCCAGCTCTACTACCACATATTGTTAGGTAAATAGCTAGCAGAACATAAGAAAATTATGCTCTAATCTCCTCTCTATACAAATAAAACTATCTCTATATATAGTCCTTAGTCTACTCTGCAACTTCTGCGGTTGTGCCCATACTTTCCACATAATACACATGGTTGACTGCCTGACCCTTGGTTTGGTGCAACTTCCGTCCCATTTAGCTCTGCCTGAACCTTTGCTACTTGTCGCTTTGACTCTCCAGCCACCATTCGCTTCACTTTTGGACGTCCCATCACCTTGCGCTCAGCTTTAGGTGCAACCAGGATTTGATTTCCTAATGGCTTTGCTTTTATGTCGCTAAGTGAAATAGAAGCAAGGGGATCTTTGTAAGTTCGTTCCCATGCAAGAGTTGTAAAATAATAGGGGACATAATTGCGAGGACTTGGATGAGCTGGAAGTAGTGTTTGAAGCTCATGAATCAAAGTGAATGCATGACCGCATGGAATTCCATTTGCCTGAAAATGTCCACAAGTACAAGTGCCATACCATAGATTGGTAATAAATGTTTTGTGGTTGCGTTGGGTGATAGTGCCGCAGGTTTGAGAAGAAAGCTGAACCGTATTTGCCTCTGCCCAACGTTGATTGCAAAGAAGTTGCTGATAGGCATACTCGGTATGAATCTGTGGTGGTAACTGAAGAGCTTGAATATAACGTTTGCAACGTTTATTCATAACATACTGCCAAATTGCATCCAACAAATCTAAAATAGATAGTTCTCGTTGCTCTTTGAATACCTTATTAGTAGACTCAACTACATTGGATGTTTTATGTCCATAGTAAGGTCCTATATAAAAAGCTGTAACCCAAAGTTTTGGATCAATAGCTTTTAAATATATTGCTGCCCCCTTATTATATTGCTCCAATGCAGCCATTGCTATAGTATATTGCTCTCTACTATAGGCATTTGCAATTGTCCAAAAGTATGAAGCAACAGTATTAGAATACTGTTTACATACATTGCCTAATATAGAAATGTCAGAATTAGGAAATCCGATAGATAATTATGTCTCATACCTTTTAAGTGAAAGCAATATATTAACCATTAGATAGAGTTTCCATATACAGCTTCCTCCGCTCCTAATAATTCCTTATCTCGATCAGAGATCAACGTCATACCAACTGACTCTGGTATTGCATTTTTCAAATAAGATAAGAACCATATCCAAGAGTCCAAGTTCTCACTCTCAACGATAGCCCAAGCTATGGTAAGTTTTCCTATTACTATTAATTCCAACTGCAAATAATAACGTTTGAATAAACTGTACTTTCAAAAATGTCCCATCCACTACCATAAATTTTCGCATATGTCTAAAAGATTTTTGAGATTTAATAGGACAAATAAAAATACATTGAAATGTATTTTCTATATTAATATCTTCATACTGCAGTTGAATATAAATATTAAGACGGTGTAGTTATAAGGCTGAAATATAGGAGAGAATTTGCAGGAATTGTTACTGTTGATGCTCACATCAGTCTTATACCATAGCCATCTTAACCTGGCGAGCAGCCTCATAGGAAATACTTTGAAAATATTCTATTTGAATACAATCAATAATTTCCTGTACCTTGGTAGCTTTTGTAATATAAAGATGTTTTGGTACTACTCTTCGTAATCATGTTTGTTGACTTGAATTAGGACGCGATTGATTTCTCCGAAGAATTCCAACACAAGTATGTTGTGAATGTATAACTTTCACTTCAATTTCTGCATTTTTATTGCTGGAGGCCATCAACCACCATTGACACCTATCAGATTCATGTTTACACATATAAACCGCTCGTGATTTATCTTTCTTCTGTGCTTTAAAATCAAACTGTACACTAATTGCCGAATCTCAAGTTCAGACCGTAGGTCTTCCCATGTAATAAAGCATTGACCAAGATGGATTGTCATTATAGTCTATAAATTTGGTTAATAAAGATACAAAATCTATACTATACTCCATAGAAACACACCTAATATGGGATATAAATAGATAGAGCACAGGCAAATTGACGCTCAATAATAGAATCAGGTAATAGGCAGAGTAAAAAGCAGCAGACAACAGTATAAAGTAAAGGGCAGAGACCGGTAGACAACAGTATAACAAGTAGAGAGATAGAAGGTGAAAAGAACAGTCCGCAGAAAAATCCACCAAGAAATACACAATCTGGAATGGCTGGGAGACAATAATAGTACTAGGACAGAATCACTAAATTGGAAAAGTACCGAGCTCAGAGGAGAGCTGTTCATAGAGCTAGCCATAGAACTGGCATTTTCGCTGTCAACAGAGCTGGTCGGTAGAGATTATGGCTGAAGCCGAGCTATGCACCGAGCCAAATAGCTTGTTAGCCACTCTGCATATAAGGGGAACCTTTGCATATACTAAGAGCTTCTGCATAGATTCGCCGTCCTTGTTCATTGAGTCATGACTAGTATAGAGATTGGTATAGTGTTTTATCTTAGACATGTTCCACTAAGCGAAGGGCATTTTGCTGTAGTCCGTGTTACCCGGAGCATTTTAAAGGTTTTCTCCATTTTATAGGTTTTCTCAACTCGAGTCTCTACGGTAATGCAGCGTAACTCAGTCAGATCACGGTCTGAAAGTAGACAATCGCTGTACTTCAGTTGTCAGTACGCAATAGCTAATTCGGAATATTTACCAGTACGCCCAGGGCCACCGGCAGTCAAGATCAGAAACTTCAGATTCGTTGGTTTCAAAATGACCCGGAAGAGGACATACTGGAATTTGACACTGCTGCAACTAGCACATAGCCTACTACGATGCAAAGGTTTTCTCCCTCTTGTCCTCATACATTTCTCCCTTTCTCCCTTGCTATAACGTACAGAGCTAATCTAATTTGTTCCAGGTATCGCTGGTGTTGCAATTGAAATCCCCGCACATTGCCAAGCGAGGTGCTCGTATTCCAAGCTCAACCCCAGTCTTCAATACCAGAACCCTCGCTATACCTGCCCTCCGTACATAGGCCAATCCTAGAAAGGTTGTCGTAAAGGGGCAATCCCTGATCAGGGATGCACCCGAGAAACCATATCCATAGGTTCGAAAATTGTTTTGCATACATGTGTATCCACTGCTTCAATCAGCTTCTAGCTTGATCCTTAGCTGCTTGCCCCGATCTCGTCATCTTTATCCAGTGCTACAATCATGCTGACACCATCTATTAGGTACCGGGAACACTGGTGAATAAGACTCCTTGTGTGTATCTGAATCAAACTCCCAAAATCCGAGTCAAGGACGCTAATCTGCCCATAACTAGTAACGGCCCTATCAGAAAAAGGAAAGAGCAAAGATACAGACAAGGAGTCTTATTTACCAGTGTTCCCGGTAATCCATGAAATCGACTCCTAACAAAGCTTTTTCGCCCCAACGAGGCATACGCTAGGAGTGTTTCTGAGACTCTCCTACCTCTGGTATACTACGACATCGGTATGTATGTACTCTAGAGCATCTGCATGCGCATGTGGTGTGTAGGTTTCAGTCGTGTATTCGTGATTTGCTCACTACAACATACATTGCATGGCAGTAGGTAGTTATGTACCTACCATATATATGCTTCTTTTTAACGAAACGTGCAACGGGAATGACAACTCATTCAGCCGCACTCCTAGTGGGAGAGAATAAGCCCTGCGGCCGTACCCAACACCCTTCGCCGACTTCCTCACCAACGCAATACAATTGATATCATAGCTATTCTGTTTTCCTGTGTACCAGAATTCCAACACAATTCTTCACAACGGCGATGAGAAAGGGGAAGCAGAAAGTTCAGAAATTGTTTCGGAAATCGGATTCATCTCCCAATATCGGTCTCGGAGATATTTCCACAGCGAATTCGTCCACCTCAATAGTTCCGGAGTTGGGTGATGTAGGCATGCCTGGAGGAACATCCGCAGCAACTACGACACCTACAACGGAACCGCTTCGAATGTTACCGGAGGCAGGAAAGGCAAGTAATGCAGCGGAACAAATGGCTGCGACGGAGGCTATTTCCGCTGCCAATCCATCCAGCGCCTCATTGCCTCCGGGGGTGAGTGCTGCAGATAAACCAGGAGTAGCACCGCCAACCATCACAATCACAACCCCAACGCAAGAAATGAAAACGCTGCCGCAAAGCGGAACCGAATTACTCAGCCCAGATCTGTCTGAACAAAAAGCTGCGCTTGCAATTGAAGTCGAATGTGAGCCAACGTTTTCACCAGCTACCAACATCACATCATCTCCATCATTGTGGAACAAAGCTGCCAATGACCCCAGCCTGTCCTTGCAAGAGCTCGAAGCACTTGCAAAGATTGGAATTGATACCAACATCATCAAGATCTCGTCAGACTTGGAGAAGGATGTGCAAGACATCGTGAACAAGAAAAAAGGAAAGGAATGGAAGATTAAGTTCTTGGGTGACGATATTGTGCTACGTCATGTTGGGTTGAAAATTCTTCATTGGGTGAATAGATTCAAGGAGGTTGGGGACATCATTATGCAATTTGATCCTGGCCATGCTGCGCTGCCCTGGGCAGGATTCCGATTTCTTCTTAAGGTTGAGCTCACGCTCCACCAACACTGAAACTGAATACCGAGCTGACAGTCATAACCATAGATTTGTTTAGCTGAAGAGGAAACAAAGGATACAATCTTGATTGGGCTTGAAAAGATTGCACCCCTGATTAACCGATGCACGGTATACGAGTTGTTTTACCTCCATATGGATAATACAGCATCACAAAATCTGGAGAAATCGATACTTCGCCTCTACATCACAATTTTGAAATTTCTGGCCAAAGCTATCCAGAGGTTGAAAGGTAGGGAATTTGCTCGACAGCTCTGTGCTACTAATAGCGCTAATCGTTTCGCAGAAAATCATGTCAAAGCAGTTTTCACGACGGAAGATATCTCTAATGACCTCCGGGACATTGAAGACTTGGGGAGGACTGTTGCACTTGATGCTGATGTTACAGAAGCTCAATGTAGGAGTCACTCATAAATGTTCAAGCTTGTAATGACCTATATTGTAGCTACACGCACGGGATTTGAAAGACTCCAAAAGCTCCTGGAGGATGTCTACTTGAGACTAGATGCCATAGAGCATAAGCTTGAAAGTACGATGCCCCATCTAAAGCTCTGAGAAGTCTATTAATACCAGGCAGGAGCTAGAAAGTCCGAGATTCTACAGTGGATTTCCGAGATCCCATACACAGAACACCATACTCATATTAGTGAGAGTCGTCTAGGTGGCACTACTGACTGGCTTCTTAAAAGAGAGGAGTACTGGAATTGGCGAGCTACTAGTGCTTCGAAGCTATTACTGTTGCGGGGAACCCGTAAGTCCAGCTAACTCCTAATTCCTACATCAAGATCGGTTTGCGCCTGAGTTTTTATTTTACTAATCCAGTACTTTATATCTACATAGCTGGAGCGGGTAAAACATATATTGCGTAAGTAATACTGATCTCTTGCTGCTGACCACAACTGTGTAATACTTTCTGTCACAGATCAAGCGTCATCGACTCATTCCTCATCACACCTGAGAAGCTTGCGTACTTCTACTGTAATCGAGCCGAGCCAACTCGCCGAGACCCTAAAAAAATCCTGTGCACTCTTATTCAGCAGCTTGCTCAGACAGACTCGGGAAAGGGCGCTGGATTACTCCCGCATGTTGTGGATATCTATGAGAAGCGAGAAGAGAAAGGGCAAAAGTCTGCTCAACTCAGCTTAGCAGAAGCTCGGGACCTGCTTGTTCAGATCACAGATATTTATCCTCAGATAACGATTTGCATTGATGCAATGGACGAAGTCGATAATGATACACGAATACATCTGCTAAAGTGCCTGAACTATGTCATCCAAACATCGAAGAATGTTGTTAAAATATTTGTGACTACTCGAATGGACATAGACATTCTCAACCAGTTTGAGAATTTTCCTAGGATTGAGCTTCAACCTGATGACAATGTTAGTGACATTAATAAGTTTGTACTTACAAAGGTACAAAGCTCGATTGAAGATCGTCTACTTCTGGATGGGGTTGTATCAAATGAGGTTATAAAAAAGATATACAATGTCCTCTGTGAGCGATGCAAAGGAAAGTATGTTACTTGTCTTTATACTTATATACTTAAATTATAGATGAGTATGAGACTAATGAGATATCAAAATAGTTTCCAGCTTGCCACCCTTCAAGTTGGTTTTCTCTGCAAAATGCAGAGTGAATCTGATGTCAAGCGAAATCTGACTACTCTTCCCGATACCCTAACGGATATATATAATGAAATCTACAATGGAATTCTTATGCAGAAAGAAAGCGCTCCTCGAATTGCACTCAATGCTTTCCGGTGGATACAATGTTCCAAAGAACCACTATCGTCTGAAACCCTGCTTGATGCAGTAACGGTTGAAGTTGATATCGCAGGAGAATTTTCTCAGACCGGGTCAGCGAGGGTGAAGCAATTATTGAAAATTTGCCACAACCTGATTATTTTAGACGAAAAGCTGAATACTTTTCGATTTGCCCATCTATCGGTAGATGAATACCTAGAGACCAAGCTCCCAAAGCTTGATTCTCATCTGCAACTCTCAAGGGTCTGCTTTTCCTTATTGTGCAGTCATACTGCTTGGACTGCGTATGACCAAGAAAAAAGAACAAGCGAAGGAGCTTATAAAGATCGGCATTTGCTTCTATATTCGGCAGTGTTTTGGCCATGGCACTTCGCTGGTTGTGGAGAGTTTAGCCGCAATCTAGCCTTGGAAGTCCTGTGGAATAAGCTGATAACCCAGAATATCTATCAGCGATGGTTTCACTATCACCTTCAATGTGTTATTCTTAGTCGGTGGTCGGAAGATGGTTTCTGGAGGGGACTTAGAACCATGCAGGAAAAAGGCTACACCCGTCTCTTTTTGATATGCATTTTTGGACTGTATCGGGTTTTCTTGCCTATTTTGAAGTGGGAGATACAGGATTCGCTAACGCACTCGTCTGGGCTGGGAGAATTGGAGATTGAAAGATTACTCGTCGAGCTAGGAGGAACAGATGTCCCAGCTGGAACTGGCAACACACCGCTGCACGTCGCCTCTGAGTACGGACACCAGGAGATCGCCCGGCTGCTTATCGACAGAGGGGCTGATTTCGCGGCTGCTAATAGATTCAGCAACACACCCCTGCACCTCGCATCTGCGAACGGACACCAGGAGATCGCCCGGCTGCTTATCGACAGAGGGGCTGATTTCGCGGCTGCTAATAAGGACGGCAACACACCCCTGCACCGCGCCTCTGCGAACGGACACCAGGAGATCGCCCGGCTGCTTATCGACAGAGGGGCTGATTTCGCGGCTGCTAATAGATTCAGCAACACATCCCTGCACCTCGCGTCTGCGAACGGACACCAGGAGATCGCCCGGCTGCTTATCGACAGAGGGGCTGATTTCGCAGCTGCTAATAGATTCAGCAACACACCCCTGCACCTCGCCTCTGCGAACGGACACCAGGAGATCGCCCGGCTGCTTATCGACAGAGGGGCTGATGCCGCGGCTGCTAATAAAGTCGGCAACACTCCCCTGCACCTCGCCTGTGCGAACGGACACCAGGAGATCGCCCGGCTGCTTATCGACAGAGGGGCTGATGCCGCGGCTGCTGATGAAGGCGGCAACACTCCCCTGCACCTCGCCTGTGCGAACGGACACCAGGAGATCGCCCGGCTGCTTATCGACAGAGGGGCTGATGCCGCGGCTGCTAATGAAGACGGCAACACACCCCTGCACCGCGCCTCTGCGAACGGACACCAGAAGATTGCTAAGCTACTATCTACTTATCGATAGAGGGGCTCATTCCTATTAAATTGTAACGTAACTTGAGATCTTGGCTACTAGAGGCAGAACTTGCTAATGCTGGAATCCACGCTGGCTATACTCAAAACACCCACAATCCACTTGTTTTCTATTTTGAATTTCGTACTCATGTGCATGACCTTTGTAGGATGATATGATGTATGTAAAGGAGCATGTATTCTCTAGTCTATGTCGCTGGTGTATGACCTTATAGGTCATGCCAAGCCTCCAGCCAAGCCCGACATATCTAGCTAAGCTTCTATCTAAGTAATGCATGAGAATGCATGTATGCAGCTATGTATGCAGCCATGTGGTAACTAGTACAACAACCTTAAGGTCACATGATGAGTCAGCCGGAACCGATTCGAACTTGGGCCCTCTTTTTTTTTTTTTTTTTTTTTAACTCAGTATTCGTATGCACAACCTTAAGGGTCGTATGACGAGCCACCCGGAAACCCGGGTGGATTCAAGGGACAGCCAAGTTAATCTGACGCCCTGGGCAAGCTACGTACACGATCAAAATGACACAAGCGAATAACATAAAGCAACGCAGTAAATATCAAATATGCGCACTCCTAACGTTCGGCGAGGGGGCGGTAGAGGTAGGCGAAGTACGCCTCTACCGCGTCCCACTCCTCCTCCTCCCCCTCTTCTTTCCTCCAGATTGGAGTGTCCAAGTCTTCCCAAGTCCTGGCATCTCCGATGAACTCCTGACGTTGCTGGTGGTGGTGGGGGCAATCGAAGGTGATATGGTAGCCGTCCTCCGAGGGGTGATCGCAGTTGGGGCAGGCTGGCGAGTCGACCTTGCGTATGAAGTGGAGCCAGTAGTTCTGGGGGCCCCGGTTGGTGCGCAGCCAGGTGTAGGCCGATAGGGCGTGTCGGTGCCATAGGCACCTGTTGGATCCGTACCCTGGTTCCGATCGCATGTCCTTCCGCCTGGCCTTGGCTGCCGTCCGGATACCCGCTGCTGTTCCCACCTGGTTGAGTCCCGGCAATGCGGCCCAAGGCTGATTCGTATGCCGCCCTCTTGTCTGCCCTTTCGTTGCCTGGGATGCCTATGTGGCTGCGGACCCATCCTATCGCTGTCTGTAGGTGTGCCCTCTTGTGCAGGAGGTCCTTCAATTCTCGTTCGATGCCGGATCTGGGTGGAGCGCCTTTGCCGAGGTTGAGGAGGGCTTGCTTGCTTGCCATGGAGTCTGTCAGGATCAGGAGCTTGTCGGCGTTGGAGCCAAGTGCCAGAGTGATCCCTTTCTCCTCCCCATCGGCTACCGTGGCCAGAGTGCCTAGGTAAGCGCCCCGTTCCGTGACATGAGTGTGTTAGGAACAGACCGTAGGGGTGTTACGAGTTCGACCTTAGGTCTGGGCCTTGTTGAATATGCAGGGTCTCAGCGAGAAGAATAAGCTTTAGCGAGCAAGCAAAGGTATGACGTGCGAGCGAGTATATTCTGATACCAGGTAAACAAGACAGTGCTTGGGTTCTGGCTTTTCTATCTAGATACAAGAGGCCTTTATATAGCCTGCTGGCGATAACTCCTACTCATGACATCCATATGATAACGTAGTGCTTTGGCTAAAAGCCACCAATATCCATCCCTACGTAAGAAGCAGTTCATACCATAAGTCGATACGACCTAACCCCAGCCCTCAGGCCCTCGCTAGATCAGGCACACACTTCCTTATTCCGGCCAGTCTCTCTAACCCGCAGGTCTAGAGGGCCCATTGCTAGACCTGCTATGGGTGATCAATCCACGTCCTTAGTCTCAGCGGCTGTCGGCTTCGGTTTCCGCCTCTGCGTAGACCACCCTTACGTGCGAACTCGTAACAGAGTGACTGCTGCGGCTGCCACTTCTCCATTCTTGCCGCCGGTTCCATCCGTGAAGAGCAACGACCAACCGGAATCCTTCAGTGCTGCCAGTTCTGTGTACCACTCTTTCTTCTCCTGAGATTGCTTGCTGTCGGCAGGGATGATGTCCAGGCCTAGGATTGGCGGGCTCCGGTGGTCGTCCCGGTCCCCATAGGAGAGCTCGTCGGGCTCGGCTCCCGTTAGGAAGAAGCCCCGGTGGATCGGACCAGCGAGATTGAGGTTGGGAAGGTCAGTGCCATCATGCCAGAGAGTCCTCCCCTTGGTGTGTATCCCTAACTCGTTCTTGACGTCTCCATCTCCAGTCTTGACTGCCCTCGCTGCCCAGCTAACCAAGAGGTCGTCCAGTTTGGACTCCAAAGGTTCCACGCCTGCGATCCAAGCCAGCTTCCTATGGCTGCTCCCGAAGTATGCTCCGGTTACCTTCCGTAGTGCACGATATTCCAGCCTTTTGAAAGGGAGCGTGCGTGGGTCGACCTGGTAGGGGTGGTGCCATAATTCCGTGCCCCACGTGAAGACGGGCCTAATCATCCCGGTATACATGGCCCTGCTGGCTCTGCTGCTGATACCTCCATTGCTGTTGGAGAGGCGTTCCATGACCGTAAGGAGGGATGATGCCTTCGCTGTTCGGAGTTTGATATGAACTGAGAAGCTGAGTTGGCTGTCTACCGTGATCCCTAAAGTTTTTTTTTTTTTTTTTTTTTTTTAACTCAGTACTCGTATGCACAACCTTAAGGGTCGTATGACGAGCCACTCCGGAAGCCCGGGTGGATTCAAAGTACGTACAAGTTAATCTGCACGACCGGCAGAGAGAGGGAAATGGACTCTATAGTCCCGCATAAAACAAAGTGTAACCGCTCGCAGGTGAGGCTGTCCTCTCTCAAAAACGCTCGCAGGTAGGAGAATAAATCCGCACTCTCAACGTCCCCTCGCAGGTATGAAAACAATAAATAAAACGCTCGCAAGTAGGAGTAAACTAAACTATCCTCTGCCCTTTCCCTTCCCCCCTGATGGTCTGTCCCAGTCATACTCGGAAACCCTAAAGCGCCTTCTACCCATTCGTAAGGTTCCACAGGTGATGTCTATATTGTGGGCTAAGTAGATAACCAGCGACGAAGCCAGTTTCCCGACTCTTCTTTGTTCCCTCAGTAACCAGCGTATTCCCAGGATTTGGGTGTCATTATCTTCCTCGATCCATCGGCGCATGAGACCAGGCTTATACTTCGATGGGGCCGCATGTAGAACTACAGCTCGTGTCTGCCTTGGGGGTCTCTGTGTGTCTTGTTGGTGTCGCGCGAGGATCTGTAACCCCAGTGTCCGAGTGTCTTCATTGTGGGTGTCAGATGTACCCAATATCTTCGGTTTGGATTCCATACGTGAGGCCTTCGGAGATGTCGGGTGTGTTGGTGGAGCCTTTTGTCTCACTGCTGCCTGGAGAGGTGTAGCCTGGGAACTGGAGGCTTGTCTAACCTCCGGTGTCGCTATTGTGGGGGGGGCTGAGGTTTGAGATCCAAGATGTGTTGTAAACTGGTCGGATGTCTGTGTCCCTATTTCTGAAACCCTAGTTTTCGGGGGTTCAGGCTGGTATTTCTCCCTAAAATGGCATTCCCGTACTTCGTGAAATGCCTCCGCCAGTGCAACATGCTTTTCTGTCTCCGGACCACAAATGGCAGCCATAGGGAGACCCAATAATTAGCCATCGAGTGGATATGAAAAGCCCATGCTTGAGCACCGAGTGTAGATGATGAAGGGCCTTTGTCTAATAACATGCGGAGGAGGACACCAGCAATAGCAAGAGCATCTGTTTTCCGCGGTGGGTCTTGCTGTTGTGTCGCTTCGGCGTCTATGTCCATCGGCTGCTGTGTCGGTATTGTGTCCATCGGCTGTTGTGTCGGTGTTGGCGACGGTGGTGTCGATACCTCATGTATTTATGGTGGGACATCGCCACCATTCGTGGAATTGAGGCTCTGTGGGTGGTCGGTGACTGGTAGCCGTGTTTTGTGTGGTGGATTTACCCTGTCAGCCTTCCCGGGATTGTTCTTTCTCTTTCCCTTAGCCGGCATGATGATGCTGCAGTGTGTGTCTTGGCTGCGTGTCTAGCTGCGTCTGGTGGCGTCGACGCGTCGTGGTGTGGGAGTTATCTTCGTGGAGAGAAGAAGAGCTCCAAAGCTTCAAACGAGGGGGAAAGGTTCACGAAAGTTGTTCCCCCGAGGTTTGAGTAGATATTCCTGTTGTAGGCGGCGAGGGCTGTCTCGTGGTGTTGTTCGTGATCCCTAAAGTCCTGACCGGTTTCCGGAAGGTTCCAGAAGTCGCTCCAAAGTCGAGCCTCGTCTCCTTTTGAGCATCCCACCTGAGTTGAAACTTCGCTGCCGTCCCTTCTAATAGATCGCTGACTCTTCTTACCAGATTGTTGTGTCCCTTCTTGCTAAGCCCTGTGGTGATAATCAGAGGGTTGACGTCGTCGACGTAGCTGAAGATTTCTACGGAGGGTGTATGGTTACGGGGTGCAGAGGGGAGGCGAAGAGATCTACGGGACTGGGTGCAGGCAAGTACCAACGGGAGCTGAGTGTCGATCTCCTTAAGGGGCATGGCGAAATATATGAGCCAGAGCACTGGGGATAGGGGGCTGCCTTGTGGGGTTCCTTGGTTCATGCGGGCTTCGCCTCTCTCCCTTCCGTCCCACCATACTTTGAAGCGGCGTTCACCCAGGAAAGCGTTCACTGTATTAGCCCACTTCTTACCTAGCTCCGAGCCTGTCAGTGCATTGACAATTCCTTCCCTCCTGGCATTGTTGAAAGCCGAGACAATATCTTTGCCTAGGAGGGTTGCCTGTTTGCCTTCCGCAAGTGCCCTCTCTGCCTTGTTGATGGTGAGCATCATAGCGTCCATCGCTGCCCTGCCTTTCCTAGAGCCGTATTGGAGATTGTGGAACAGCTCGGTTGCCTCCTGGAGCTTTGCCGCAATAACTTCCTCGGCTAGTTTCCCGGTAGTATTAGGGAGGACGATTGGACGCCAGCCCTTTACCTTCGAGTGGTCTTTCCCTGGCTTGGGAATCATCACCATCATGAGTTCCTGCCATGACCTCGGAATGGGGACCAGTGAGCTTTCATCTATACAACAGGCTATATCGTTCAGGAGAGCTTTGCCTAGGTATGTATCTTTGATCAATTTGAGGAGTTGATAAGAGATTCCGTCTGGGCCCGGTGCTGATGTTGACTTGGTAGAAGTGAGAGCCTTGCAGACTACCTCTAGAGCTTCCTTCCCTGCTGTCTGGTACTGCGAAGGGGAATGGACAACCATGGGTTCTGAACGAACTTGGGCCCTCAATAAGTAACCATGGAATCGGCTTATATTATGCAGTTGCATGTACAAAAAATGCTAGATTATGCAGTTGAACGATTTCGCAGCATTTTGTTGGCGCTAACGGCTCGATTGATGAATGGGTCGTGCTATCACCATTGCTGAGTGGGGCGCCCCAACTGTAGATAGCGCCCCTTTTGTCAATGGGTCGACCGATTGACAAATCGCCATGATTGCTGAATGAGCCAGAACACAGATATATGTATAGCGCTAGGTAGTCTCTGCACCCACCAATTTAGTATCAGCACGTTCGTCTCATAGCCTTAGGCTGATAGACGTACAGACTTCAAAAAAAAAAAAAAAAAGTATCAGCACGTTGAAACTGTGACATTTTATCAAGTAGTCAATCCTTATTATAAGCCCCATATTATCGAGGTGTCCCGGATACATGAATAACGTATCAGAAAACTTCTTGTAAATCCAATCCCGCTCCACTATCGCCTGGAAACATTGGTGCAGAGCCCTAGAAGTCAACATTTGTCAAAGCACAGCTTCCCCAAATTTATATTAGCCGACTTGACTTTTTCCCACGATGTACAGTGAACTCGCAATATGCCCCCAATATAAGAACTTAGCCACTGCGCCAGCTCCTGCCAAAACCTGTCTGGGGAAATAAGAAATCTCTGTAATGTAACGGCGAGTCTGTGACAAGGGCTGTGGATGGGCTCCAGGGAGCGCTGCAATGACCAGAGACTATGACAAGGACAAGAGGTTCAAGGAGGAACGATTGTATTTAGTGCGACAAAGATACAAGACGTTGCGTGAAGGAGAAGGAGAGAAGGAGAGAGGGAAATAGCCAGCTATATATATACCTATTCCGATGCCACTGTTGCCTCCTAATCCTCCTTGCCTTCCGCTACTATCCGAGGGTTATTCCTTCGTGCCCTACCTTGTGCAATCCTGTGCGTCCATGCAGTGCTTCCTGCATGTGCCTGACTCTCCTGCACACCGCGATCAAGCCTATGGGGTCAGGGCCGTGACAGTATCCCCCTCTTATGGCCGAAGTCCCCTGAGGCTAGTTTTCCGGTAGCGGGACTGGTTTTTCAGGGTAACGCTCGTGGAACCGATCGACTGCCTCCAGCTCGTTGACCTCCTCTGCTGCTTTCCATTCAGTCTGGTCGTCCCCCACAAATTGTAAGCGCCTGCGGTGTATTCTCGCATCCGGGATTTCCTCTACATAGTGCTCCTCTTCACCATCTACTATCACTGGTGGTGGGGGTGGATTCCGCTGCCCTGGCAGTGGGTCGTTGTCAGCTGGGTCGAGGAGGGAGACATGCTGTACCCGATGGTGTGACACTGGTGGGAAATCGATCTCGTAGGCGTAAGGGGATACCACTTTGGCTATTCGATAAGGGCCTATCCGTCTGTGGTCGAGCTTCCTACTTGGGCGCTGGGTGGAGAGGTTTTTCGCATTGAACCAGACTTGGTCGCCTTCCTGGAATGCTGGTGCTGGCTTCCGTTTCCTGCCAGCCTGGTCCTGGTGTTACTGCCTGTGCTCTCGGGATTTCGCTGCGTAGGTGCTCCGTGATCTCCTTGAACTTGGTGGCCAGCTGTAGAGCATTGCGCTCTTCCAACGAGCCTGGTTTGAGGGAGAGGTCGAACTGCCAGGTCGGGTCATGG
This sequence comes from Tirmania nivea, assembly GCA_015179035.1. Lineage (NCBI taxonomy): Eukaryota > Fungi > Ascomycota > Pezizomycetes > Pezizales > Pezizaceae > Tirmania > Tirmania nivea. The sequence goes on along the minus strand of WHUY01000077.1, from coordinate 13,439 downwards.
GCATAGTTGGCAAAGAAAGGGCTTATAACGTGACCGACGGGGTTTCCGATCACTTGAGACATACTAACCGTTTTTAGCTATCGCATCGTCTCATGCGAGAACAGCGTTCAGTAGTCATTCCGCCTGAATTGGCATCTGTGGAAACAACTACGCTCTACCGCCAAAACCAACCTAATATCATTACCTCCTTCTGCTATTTCTGATCACTCCGATGCTTCCGACCCCCTCCCCCTAACCCCCACATAAGCTCAATATCGAGCGGGTGAGGCTATAAGTACTAGGAGGCCTTTATTAAGCACCTATATTCATCTGAAGACAGCTTTGGCTTACGCCACCAAAGCTAGAATGCCTTAAACTACCCGCACTAAGTTGCAGAAAATTGGGAATTTTGAAAGTGGTCATTATATGAATTGAACCCTCTTCATTTATACCATTCTGAACACCCCCCTCATGTCCTTGCAAAGGCCACCTCTAGCACATCCTTATTTACTATGGTTTGGTCTCCACTGGGATGGGGAGCTATTCTCCAATAAGCTGAGGTGGGAGATGAGCAGAAAAGGTATCCCTCGAGATATGAAAACGGAGTCTAGAAGGGAGCAGAGAAGGGATATGACTCGGGAAAGCTGGAATGCCGTGGGTTACTAAAGGCATTGAAGAAAACACACAACTATCTCTATGGTGTACGATTTTTGGTTCAGACGTTAGTGTATCAGCTCAATCAACCTGCGTCAGATTTACCTGGCTCGGTCGTTAACAGGTGGCTAGCATAGATACGACTATTCGATTTCGACGTGAAGCATGTGTCTGAGGTAAAGTATGGAGGAACTGATAGCTTATCGCGAAAGGAAAGGGGAAAGAATTCTCCGGAAGAGATAGCCCCCGAAGAGTTCGACAGTACTCTTGACGCCGACCTAGAAGCCATAAATGCAGAACTATGGGAATTTCGCTCGGAAGGATAGCCGACATGCATATTACTAGCGCAAGTCTTAGCAACGGAAGCGGAATGGTACGGTGACATTATTGCCTATCTTACTACGATGCACTGACCACAGGATATTTCAGGTAGGGAGTTTCGGAAGATTAGGCACCAAGCGACTCAGTATCTGATTTGAGATGGATATTTGTACCGACGTATGAAAAGGAATCTTCCGCCAGCGCGAGTCATTTGGGAAGAAAGAGAAAAACAATAAATTCTGCGGGAATTGCATGATGAGAGTGGATATCGGGGAAGAACTGGAACGTACGAAAAGGTCAAACTGCGGTATTGGTGGGCGAATCTGTATCACGATGTACGAGACTACGTTCGGACATGCGATAGGTGTCAGCGTATACAAACAAATCAGTTTGACGAAGAATTGCACCCGACACTCTATAGTGCAATGTGGAGAAAGGTAGGACTGGATATTATCCATATGCCCAAGGACGCTAGATGTGGATACATTGTTGTTATACGGGATGATTTAACTGGGTGGATAGAAGGAAAGGCGATTCGAAGTGCAAATGCTAAAACAGTGGCAGCATTTGTGTTAGAGTGGATTACCCGATTCGGCCATTACTCACCCCATCATCGACCCCATTACCTACCCTGCAACCGCCAGCAGGGGGAGCCCCAACTCCAAGCTCACCTGCCATGAATATATCAAATTTTGGCGGTGTGTATGTAGCCCAAACCGCTAGAAGGGTGTTCAGATCCAATAACAAAGACTAACTTCACTTGCATCTCTACACTATATGAAAGACCTTGGCTGGTGCAGAACTTCAACCTCCACCCCTGGACTCATAAAGCAATAGAATTCCCAGTTTTCTTTGCACAACCATTCTCCCTCCACCCGAAATACATACTTCCCATCAACTAACTCGCTTAAATACCATGTCATATCCCTCAACACGTGTGTAGCCTCGATCATCTCCCCCGCAGGTATCGTAACATCTAGTGGGGCAGTTCCTTCTGGCCAATAGCGTTGGATTAGGGGGAACTCTATGTGGATTTCCCGCCAACCAGGTGGGCTATATAGTCGGAAAACCCCAGTTTTTTCAGCAGTGTTATCGAGGGGCGTGTTCGTCCAGCCGATGGTAATCGGAAAGGGGTTGGTGTTGTGGAGGGTGACTGTGGCGATGAGGTCATGGTCACTGTTGCCTGACCATGGCCTCACACCTACATAATCGAGTGGATTGACCTTGTCTTTCGACAGATGGAACGTCACCTTCAATCCCCCATCGTCAAAGTTTAGTGGTATTCGCGGTTGATCATTGGTAGGACGGATGAAAGGACTGCCAGGGTTGGGGTGTGCGAATGTACTTCCACAGCTGAGGAGTAAAAAAGATATGACGGAGGAGTGAATAGTGTGATTCACCTTCATGCTAGCAGGGATATAGACAACTTTGAGGAACTATTGGGTGGTGGAAGTTGGTTTTTTTTTTTTTTTTTGGTAAATCAGTACTCGTATTGAAGCTCTCGCTTGCGCATCCCCTCAGGTTAAGCCTGACGGGATTGTCCTACCACTGGGCCGCTCCCTGCCCCTGTATCTACATACACGTGACTAGATACCCCCCGTGAAAGATATTCGCACCTCAACAGAACGTAAAAACAAAAGGAGAATCGTCCCAATCACCCTCTGACCGCTCCCGCCAGCTTCTCACACCACTCCGGGTCCTCCCAGATCTGCTCCCACTTCCGCCCCTTCCCATCCGCCACCCCAGGGCAGCTCAACAGGTGTGCCGCGTTCTGAGCCACCCCCTCTTCACACAGCCCGCACCGCGGGTCATCCGCCCTGCCTATTTTATGCAGCCACCAGCGCTGCGGTCCACGATCAGTCACTACATACGTCAACCCCCGTAGCGCCTCCCGGTTCCATTTCGTCTGCTTGGAAGGTCGTCCCATGGGGAAGGCCTGTCGGATGCCTGCCGGTGTAACGATGTCAGGTCTTAGCATCCTCTTGCCCACCCATGCCACCTCCTTGGCTTTCCTATCCGCCCTCTCGTTCCCTTCCACCCCACTATGCCCCTTTACCCACATTACTGTCTTGCTACCGCTCCTCATCTCTTCCACCGCCAATTCCTCTATCCATGACCGTGGTTGCTCAAAGCACAGATTCCGTAACCGGCTTATGGCGCCCTGGCTGTCAAGAGCCACTACCGACCTTCCCGCCTTCCACGCTCGCACCACTCCCAGCATCTCGGCGTCCACCACCGTGGCGAAGGAGCCTAAGTATACCCCTTCCTCCCATCCCTCTCCCATTTCCCCACCAACCGCCGCTGTTGCTGCCACCTCTTCTTGTCTTGATCCATCTGACCATGCTCTCACCTCTCCCCCATTCAGCTCCGCGACCTTGATCTCCCTCCCCATGGTCCCACCGTTTCCGGACATCCAATGGAGCACCGCATCCGATTCTACCACCCCTGCCAGTATTCCTTCCGCGGTCTCCCTCAGCGCCGGTGAAGTTGGTTTGGTTGCGCGCTGAATGTACAGTCTTAAATACAGAATGAGTAAACATAAGGTGCTGCTTTGGGGCTGACACATGCGACCTGTGATACCTAAATGAAGTGTTGAACCTTTTATTTTACGTGGGAATTAGTACCCGGCTTGAGACGATGTGAAGTTGTTAAACTAGATACGCGACCAGAGGGATGTATCCAAGATGGCGGGTATTCCAGCCTCATGCTTATCTCGTTGAGCTCCACATGATATCACATGATATCACATGAGTGCTCATATGAACCTTCACCTAAACACTCTGCTCATGGAAATATAGCTCGTGTCTTTCCTGCTCTTCCGGGCTCAAGTTGACAACTGTCCTGTCCGGGTCGACAGTCAGCATTCCAATGTTCTGGCTGTCCATGTGCTTCCTGCAATAATATCACAGGGCAGACATGCTCACGGGTTGGAGGGATGAGGGGACATGGACTCTGGTTAGGTGACTTCGGGGCTAAAATGCCTGCCGGACACGTTCCAAGCTTGCTGGCATATGAAATTGTAAGATTACGAGGTTATATGTGCGAGAATCTTTGGAGGGAGAGAGAAAAGTATGTGTATTCGGAGCTATCTACTCACAGAAAACTTTACTTGCAACAGCAGATTTTTATCCTTCTCGGTTTTCGCCCAATTAGCCATATTCAGAATCCCGGTATCCTACCTTTCTGCCCAATTGTGGCGTTTATGCTTGTTGCGGCATTGGCATATTGGATGTTTGCGCGGCCTAGATATGGGTTTGGTATATACCCGTTTTCGGTTATGCTTATTGCAACCTGAAAGGTTAAGGGATTGGATATTGATGTTGTGATATGAGGATATCGCCAGAGATGGCTACTAAGTACTTATAGAAGGGCCTCTTGTATCAAGTTCTCATTGTGCCCTTCTGGTAAGCTTGCTTCGGGATAGAGACATCTTCGGTTGTCAGGTGCTAATACAAATATATGAACTCCATAGATATATCACAGTTGAAGATATCACAGTTGAAGATACATGAATTTATTATATGTGATGGTGGCCAATATGAATTGTATACATATATGGTGGTCACAAGTATGACTCCTAATGTATGGATTCCAGACACATATCACGGCCGCGTGAATAGATGAGTTCCGTACTTACCTCACGACCACGCAGGCCTTGAGAGGGAGGAGTAACACCAAATGTGACTATTACCTGCACAGGCATAGCGCACCCTTAGCGGTCAACCACACTTGCATGTATTACCAGTCTAAGCTGGCATTACCGAGCCGGGCGCTGCAACCAGACTAGGCGGCTGCAAGGACTGTGTTGATCATACCTAGTCTGGGCAGTGGACGAGCGCACCCCTATTTTCCCTGCCACCACGAATAGCCCATACGGCAGCTACAGCTGGCATAGGATACAACATCTCAAGGGCATTCAGATGTTCATCCACAACACAAGTCAATAAAACTCGTGAACTGCGGTCTGGGTGAGAGCATTGCCAGGCCTCCGATATGTGCACGCATAGCTGACCTCTCTTATAGGATTGTCCAGGCAACCCGGCGATGTCCAGGCAACCCGGCGAGTTCGGTTCGCATAGGTAGGAGGATTGTCGTACCTCCGCTGTCGACACTGCCATGCCTCCTCTGTCGCCACTGCCATGCCTCCGCTGTCACCATTGCCATGCCTCCGATGTCGACACTGCCATGCCTCTTATGTCGAGACTGCCATGCCTCCTATGCCCACACTGCAATGCCTCCTATGTCGACGCTCCCACGCCGACGATGTCGTCACTGCCATGCCTCCTATGCCGACACTGCCATGCCTCGGATGTCGAGACTGCCATGCCTCCTATGCCGACACTGTCACGCCTCTGATCTGGTCCCCGGCTGGCTTATCTCTCTCACAGCATTGGCTCGTAATTGTCGGGAGCCTGGCTAGTCTAGGTGGTAGTTTTAGGACCGTCATTCTCAGGCCTACGTTAGCGGCAGGCATAGTATTGTTTGGTTCAGGGATACGTCACACATTAGCTGGGATTGGCCAGCGATATGGGGAGGTGGGCGCGGATTCGGTTCATGATACAGTGAACTCTCGATATAAGAATATCGTCTGGCGGGGGGGGGTAGTATTCTTATATCAAAAATATTCTTATATCAAATGTCAGGGTAACTACTAAAGGTATACATCAAAAAAGAGAATTAACGTGAGGTAGAGGAAGAACTAGGTACAGGAGATCCAGGAACAGCGCCGGATGAAGTGAAGAAGGCAGTAATGACTGTTTGCTTGCCTTTCCTTTTGTCTGCCAGTTGTGCAGCCTCAATGCGCCGGCGTTCACGATAATCATATCGAATTAGTTTGAGGGTTCGGAGGTGGTATTGTAGGTGCAACAATATTGTGTATCACAGTATTGTGTGTTGCGGTATTGTGTTTGGCGGTATTGTTGGTTGCGGGGCAATTTCTTATCGATAAGCCTTCCTATTCCAGCTAGGCTATTTATATATTACCCAATCAGGTACTCTTGCTATAGGAATACCTTAGTAAACAACCTGGAGAAAATAAGAATATTCTTCTATCAAATATATTCTTATTTTGTATGGGGGCGGGGGGGATATATTCTTATATCAAATATTCTTATATCGAGAGTTCACTGTATCGGGATGTTCCAGCGAATATTAGAGATGGACGATGATGATGATGGGAGAGAGTCCTCGAGAGAGGTTGTATTTCAGATTTTCGACAAGGACTGAAACAACCTTTCAACAAATCGATGAAATGTTTCCAGAGTTATGCTAATACTTTATCGGACATCCAAAGAAACTCGAATAATCTGGGGTTATCGTCGTTAGGCGAACGTTTCACTGCATTGTACTCACTGAAAATAATATGTAATCATGTGGATAAGTCACATGGAGTCTCTTGGCAGCCATGATCCGAGCAGACGTCAAATCTACCATCTCCTTTTTTTTTTTTTTGGTAAATCAGTACTTGCATTGAAGCGTCTCGCTTATGGCAAGGCAGCGCATCCCCCCAGGTTAAGCCTGGCAGGATTATCCAACCACCGGGCCGCTCCCTGCCCCGTATCTACGTACATGACCAGATACCCCCCCAAAAAGGATACCTTCGCCCTTTGACACAATGAAAGACTCCTCCCGCACAAAGATCACCCTCTTACCGCCCCCGCTAGCTTCTCACACCACTCCGGGCCTTCCCATACCGTCTCCCAACTCCGTCCCCTCCCATCCGCTACCTACCCCAGAGCGGCCCAGCAGGTGCACCGCATTCTGCGCTACCCCCTCCTCACATAGCTGGCACAGTGGGTCTTCCGCCCTTTCCACCTTGCGTAGCCACCAGCGCTGCGGTCCGCGGTCGGTGACTATATACGTTAGTCCCCGTAACGCCTCCCGACTCCAGTTTTTCTGCCTAGCGGATCGCCCCATGGGGAAGCCTGTGGGATGCCTGTACCATCTCCTTCAGTACAACCGATACCCTAGCTCGAGATACCTATACCCTTAAGCTTCGACGTCTGAAACCTACAACTACTTGACGTCAACAGTTTCAGCTTTACCTAAATCAGGTAAGATGTACTTCTTACTAAGCACTTTACTTATCTTTGCTTTCTGACCTGACTAACTCTTGAGGCGTTCAGTGACCTGGTAACACGTCCTGAGTTTAGAGACACTAGCGCCGCGCATATCACCATGGCTACTGCATCTCCAACAAATTATCAGGCTCCAGGAATCTTGGAAGGCTTGGAGGACATCACCATCCACCCGTTTATAAGTACTTACAAGTTACGCAAGTTAGTGGAGACAAAGGCTACCAGTCTTCTTGCAGGTGGGCCAACACGGCAGCTACAGTACCTAGCTTTTCGCATGTCACCCAGACCATGTGGGGAAAGATCCTGGAAAACCAACGATGGATCGGACCATTCAGAGTCACATATGACTTTCATGATGAGCTGCTTATTGTAAAAGTGATGCCTTGGCCATCCCATGAGGCAGCTCATGGGCTTTTCAATACTCGGCTGATCTTGAAACTCTCAGCAATGGGGATGGGACCTTCAGATCTGATTCCTGTAGGCGCCGGAACGTTTGGAGCCTCAAGATCCGCCAAACAAGCGGACTACTACAAACCCCGCCAAAGAGATCGAATAATTGACTGGCCAACCTTAGTGATTGAGGTCGGGCTAAGTCAGTCAGAAGCCTTAGAGGGAATGTCGACTGGTGGCTCCGTAGCTCGGCCGGGGCTGTTAAAATTGTCTTGGTGTTTACTCTCACTGAATCCATACATAACTTGGAGATCGAAAAATAGGAGTTGGCAGCTCCAGGCCCCAATCGCCCACAGACACGCGCGGTAACAGCCTAGGGTATTGTACCCTGCAATACACAGCAACTGGTGATAACAAACGGGGGAAGCACTGTAGTGGGCGCACCACTCAGCCTTGGGTTTGAAAGTATATTCCTGCGCCCACCTGTGCATGCCCAGGGGGGACAGGATATTACATTCGATGCACAGGAGATTGGGGATTGGGTAACTTCTTTGTGGGCTTCGATGCGCTAGGGGTGGATGACTTCATGGGATGACTGAACATTGCGGATATCAGGATATGGGAGCTCAAGATAGTAATTTTGTTTATATATAGTATGCATCTTACATAGCAAACATCTACGGCCATAGACTGAAGAAAACGAGATGCAAAACGAGGCATGTGTCCGCTCTGCCATATCTAAGCTTCAGGAACTGCTGGATCTATTCTTAGCAAGTGCCACAACCTAACTTACTTACGCCAATGTAGTTAAATGGAGGCACACTACTGACTGGGCGGGATTGATAGTGAAGTATAAGTGCAACCTTACAATGCAATGGGGGGGCGGCTTTGGGGGAATGTGAGGATGACTTATATGCCACTGCCGCTGCCGATGAAAGGTGCTGAGTTTCCCCAAATAGCGGCAAAGCGGGAAGCCTGTATCGCAATGATCTTTGTTAGCTGTAGGCTGTGTGTTCAAGTGTAAAGTTGGGCTTATACTTGCGGCCCCATGTTGTTCCATAACACCTTCAAGAAGAGCCATTTCAACCGGGTCCATCTGTGATGTCCGAACACAGATGTTTTCAAGCAATAGGACTGTGCTAGTCACAGTTCATTTCCCTTGAGAGTATGCTTGGTTAAAGCAGTCTGTCATATCCATTATCGAGCACGAGGCGGCGCTTAACTCGGTCTTCGCATTGATCAACCTTTTTGGCCACGCTTCATCGGGAATAGCCAAAAAAGATTGCCGGAAGGTCAGAAATTTCGGAAACCGTTTGTGGAACCGCTGGTGGACTTTAGCAAAGTGGTGTTGGAGTACTAGCACCCTTCGTGGCCTACCCTTGTTTTCCCAATCTTAAATGCCTTGATTATGACCCATTCGCTGTCAGACCCTCCATCATCAGACTCACCCTTCTTAGTCTTCTTGACCTTCTTCTTGTCTCGCTTTTTCATGAAGCATTCAGATTCGGTATGGTTTAGCCCTTTCCATCCCTTTCCGATGCAGTAATCACACCTCTTGCCATTGTCCCCTTTGTCCTTTGCACGCCCAGCTTCAGTTTCCAGAATCACCGGGTTTTCCTTGGACCCTTCATCCGTCTTAGTCCTTCGGCCTTTTAGTTTCTGCGGAATGTACTCCTTTAGTCTCCCTGCTGCATCGCCATATCCATGGTCTTTTGCTCGGATATTTTCGACGGTATTGGAGTAGTAAGGTGGTAGGGACATTAGAAAGAATTCGGACTTGGCTCGGTCCGATTTCGCGAATTTCTGCAGTCATTCTCCAAATCCATCATCCCCCGCTGCAGTAAGGTCAGCTCTTCCAATAACTCCTACAAATGCATTCCAGGTTGTTTCGAAGCTAGTGATATATTCATCGATAGTTTGAGTTCGATCGTCAAACTGGATTTTGGATATGTTGTTCAACAGGGAGTAGAACTCGGTTGACGTTTTTCCTTCATATGCCTTCTTCAACCTGTCATGAGCTTCTTTTGCTGACCCAATACTTCCTATCCTTGCTCGCACATCGTCTTCGCAGGTCTTCCGGATGGTCAATAGGGCTACTGCATTCGCATCTTTCCATGTTCGTTTTTCTCTAGGGGTTGCTGACTCCGCTAGCCTCTCGTAGTTCCCCGTGACCACATCCCATACTCGTTCTTCTCCTGCTGGGACTAGGCCTAGATAGTTTTCCATAGCCATAACCCATTCCGGGTATGGGGTTGCTCCTGATAGCTTGGTGTCGAGAGTTGGGATTTTTCTTGAAGAATCGGACATACTGGCTGGGGGCGTCCTTGGTCGGGGGCTGTTTGGTCTGGAGGGTTCTGATGGGGCGGCGGATGGGTGGTCTCGTTCGTCGGCCTCGTCTGGTCGGGTTTGGATATTTGTTGGGAGGTCTAGGTATTCCTGCTCGGAGTCGGATCTTGGGGCTTGTCCTGTTCCACTGCTCATTTAGATGAGTGCTGAGTATATTAAATCGAAGCTTATGAGGCTGTCTTCGTGCTTGATTTTTACGTCAAGTAGGGATGCCGGTGCTTCTTGTGTCGGTAGGCCGGTGAGAAGGCGTTTGTGAGGAGGCAGTAGTAGGTAGCATAGCACAGCAGAATAGTAGGTAGCATAGCACAGCAGATAGCATGGTATAGCATAGCACAACACAGGTAGCATGGATTGTAAAGCAGGCGTTTGTGAGGAGGCAATAGTAGGTAGCATAGCACAGCAGAATAGTAGGTAACATAGCACAACATAAGTAGCATGGAATGTAAAGCCTTAAGCTTTCGGAAGCGAGTCTTGAGGAGATCATCATCAATATATACACATCCTCTGTCAACAACGCCTCTGGCTATCCGGGTTTGTTTATGCAACAGGGGAGCGGCTTTCCTATTCTGCTGCGCAGACAATATTACTGGGTCGAGCCGCAGATATCCCAATTGTCTTTTGCTTATGCTTCTATAGCAGCGCCGGGCTCATAACCTGTAAGATTACGAGGTTATACGAGCGAGGAATCGTGAAGAGTGTGAGAATTAGTTGCAGAGTTATCTTCGAGATCGCTATAGGCTTATTGCTATGGTTCTAGTAATCTACAGATACCTTCGGGCAATCCTGGCTCCTTATTCTATACTCCTCCAAGCCATGGGTGCTCAATCGCCTCCGTCGCTGAGACTCCGAGCAGTCTTTGGATCGGGCCGGCCAGTCCGGCCCCAACCATAACCCGCGCCGGCCTGGACCAGACAGAGCTGGGGCGGGGACTGGCCTGAATCATCAGGCGGGCGAGGCCTTGGCCTGGTCCGACTGGTCCGCCTAGTCCGCCTGGTCCGACTGGGCCGCCTGGTCCGACTGGTCCGACTAGACTGATCTAGTCCAAAAACCCTGCTGATGTATTCACCAAGCCATCGGAAGCTTCAAAACACTCCAAGTTTACTATACAACTCGGCTGTACTGTCTGAGAGAGTATGTTAAAACGTATATCCAATACACCCGGTTATTGCTATTGTTGCGCTATGTTATCCCTGGATTATCCACCGGCGAAGCCATCACCGATTGAGAAATGTATGCTCTTATATAGCCAGATTGCCTAGTAAATGTTTATATGAGTCCGCCTCTATAGCCTAGTCCGGACCAGACCAGCCTGAATTGCGTGCTTTGGCCTGGACTGGACGGACTGGACTGGCCTGGGCGGACTGGGCGGACTGGATGGACTGGACGGCCCGTATGAGTATATGAGTAGGTAGTCAGGCAGCCCAGTCCACAAGATTGCCCGCCGGGGCGGGTCCAGGCTGTTTCAGGCCAGCACGGACCTCAGTCCAGGCCCACGGCGGCCTGAAGAGTGGCCTGGCCCGTTGCAAACACTGGAGCCTCAGCCTGAGAGAGAAGCCACACGTCTCGCAAAATCCCAACCATGCTCCGTTAAGTCCAATATTGCTCCGTATTGCCTAACAAGGTGACCGACCATAGCCATGTCAATCTCTTTTGTGTATTCACCTCCGTCAGCCAGCATTGGCCAACCTACTATACGGTAATCCATAGGTCCTTCTTTACCTGCGTTTTCCAGGTCAATTAGCAGGAAGTTCCCATCGATGTCCATGATGACATTCTCCCAGCGAATGTCTCGATGGACATACGGTAGCCGTGCGCATGCAGAAAACTGAGGCCATTTAATATATGCCGAATAGCCCTCTGCAAGTCGCCTGCGTGTTGCAGGAGTACTGGGTGCCCGACAGGGTACAAGTGACAGCACATGTAACACCGACAACAACTTTCAAGGACCGAGCGATTACAAGATCTCGACATCCAGAACGCCCCCGCTGTCGGCGGCAAGCTTAAATTAACCCCCGCGCGAACAGGAACGCGACGGTCAAATTTATTCTACTAATTTATCAGAACTACAGAATCCCCCCGAGGGTCAAGTTCGCAACTTGTTCAGAAAAAAAGGGTGATTACCCTCTGTCTTACCTAAGTGGCAACCGCTCTAATACATATTGGTCCAGAGTCACTCAACTAGCGTCATTCTTTCTACAGGCTTTTACCATTGCTATAGCAACTATTTGACCCTGGTCTTTTATTTATCTTGCAACTAGCTAACCAGCTGTACTAGTTCCTAAGATAGTACTATCTCCAAAGAGTGTCTTATTTAGGCCCATCAAAGATTGAGGCTTTAGTCACTACAAGTTAATACTGAAATTTAATAGAGAGGGAGGAGTTAAGATAAAGCAATAATTTGTTTTAGAAAATGTCATGAGCTAGGTGAAGATACCTGAGTTAAAGAAAGAGGAAGGTAAGTAATAGTAGAGGCTGCTCTTAATACTGAGAGAATTAGTAAGGAGTAAGAAGGAGTAGGCCCATGGAATAGCCATATATCTCAAGCAGAAAGGAATAGAAGAGAAGAAAAAGAAATATTAAAGGTAACTAATGAAATGTCAGTAGAAATGATGATTAAGCTCCTCAAGACTAGAGTAGTTATCTAAGATAGAGTAGCAAATGGAGAGCTGAAAGATTTGGATTTCAAAATCGAGACTGTAAAAGAGGAGAAGGAAATCTTTAATATAATCATAGTACATCTACTAAGGCCAGATAAGGGAGTAACTAAGGTAGTCATACAAAAATGGACTTTAAGTATACCAAAGTCAAAGAAGAGATAAACTCAGACAGATAGGTTAGAAGGAATAGTAAGAGAATAATTGGGCAGATTGGAAAGTAGAATAGAAGGGATTGAGGAGGAAAAGAAGGAGAAAGACGGATTAGATAATAAGATTATAGTAAGGAAAAGTGTAAAGAAGGAGAAAAGAATGGTAAAAAAGGGTTTGGTATTGGGGGATTTGAAAGAAATTTATAGAGCAAAGTGGGTTAGACCTATAACACCAAGGCTATTCAAGTTGGTCAAGAATAATATTTTCAGAGTAACTCTTCTAGGCTTTAAAATTAGAGATGAAAAAATAGGGAAATAGTAGTACAAGGAGGGTATACAAAAAACGATAGACTAAGCAGAAGAGAGGGTAACTTCAGACTCAGATAAAGACTCACTCAGCCTAAATAGGAAGAAGCAAAGAGAATAATTAAAAGCTTACTAAAAGTAATAGTACTAGATAGTAAAGGGTTAGGAAAGAGCAAACACACTATAAAAGATCTTATAGAAGAAGAGGTAAAGAGAATAACAAAGGAGCTAGTAAAAGGACAGAGAGTAAAAGAGGAGGAAAAGAATGAAGAAATAGAGCAGGAGGAGGCTAAAGTAAGGGTAAATAGATTATAGCAGCTTCTTTAGGACTCTAGGATGGAGTTGAAGATAGTAAAGATAATTAATAAGAATGTAGTTACTCTAAGAGATATAGAGGAACTCAATAGAGACTAGAAGTTATGAAAATCGAGAAAGAATACTAATATAGCCAGGAGCTTAATAGTAGTAGGAGGGTAGTGTATTGAGAGGGAGTAGTGTATAGATAGAGATAGTGAAGGAAAAGGGGGGTAGAAAAGACTAAGTAAGAAAATAATGAGATA